>PKML01043632.1:1264648-1336245 GCA_002933935.1 Eutrema yunnanense
ACTAGGGATTGATCCCCGCGCTTCGCGCGGGCTTATTTTACATTCATGTTTTATATTTTTTCTTATATGCGCTTATTTTACATTCATGTTTTATAAATTTGTTTATATGCTATTTTTTAAGAATCAATTATTTTTTTTTAATTTCGAATCTTAGTTTAATAGTCGGTTTATAGTTGCATTGTGTGTATATGCGTGTGTTTTGTTATTTCTCCTTATTAGTGTTTGTATATAACAACGGTTTTTTCTTTTAATTATGTTGTTTACATATGTTGAAATATTATTCTTTTTTCATGTGTTTATATATAGTATTTGACTACTGTGTGATTCTAATTATAGTTATATATATATATATATTTTTTCTTAACACCATTTTAAATCTCTCATAAGTTACATATTTAGTTGAACGTATAATATTACATTTCTGTTCCGGAATCTATAGATATTTTGGCCCAAGTATTACTTTCTTCGTGAAAGACCGCTGACAAAAGATCTGTGATTTTTTCCTTGTTCCCCATCTCCGAAGAACATATCCTCTCTCGGTTCTAAAAATCCAACAAATCCCACTCACATAACTGATCCTCGATGGCCGCCGTGGCTTTCAACGCCTTCGGTAGCCATGGTTCCGCTTCTCACATTTGTTTCCGCCATTTTCATTCTTTCATCGATGCTCGCACCTACCTCAAGGTATGATTTCAGAATTCGAAATTTTATGTATCTTATCATTACCAGATTCGGGTGTTCAAAATTTGAAATATTGCGTGTTGTTTTGGATTTATAGGAGGGGAAAGATTACGATATATGTGGCGTTGTGATTGCCGATGGAGCTGATGCGATCAACGAACATCCTTTCAAAAGAAACACATCGTTTGTTCTGGGTAATGATGTAAAAATCAATCAAATTTTCACAAAATCTTAGAGTTTTAGCAATTTTGTGAAGTTCGAATAGCGATCATTCTTAATGATCTTTAGTCTATTTCATCAGTGAACAATGAGGAAAGAAGTAGATTAATAGGAACCTCAATGGTTTCAAAGATAATTCTTAGGACACCAGAACTTGGAGAACTTGGAGTGAAGTTATTGCAAGAGTTGGTTTAACTTCTCTATCTTTTTTATTTAAAGAATATGTGAACGATTCTCAGAGTCTATTATATTGGCTTCAATGGTACTTAGTCTTTTCCATTAACAAAAATTGGGTAATAAGCATTTCAAGTTTTATGACGATCATTTAGTAAATGACTAAGTTTTGGCTTTGAAAATCCTCGCTATATTTATTTGTCCGAGAAACCAATTCGGATCCGAAAAAATGTATTGATTTGTCGAGATATTAATTTATCGAGTATCAATTTATAGATGTTATACTGTTAATTATGATAATAAACTCATTTTATATGTATTTTCCGTTGAATTGTAGTTGGTTATCTATAAATTAAGTAGTTTATCTTAATATTTTATTTTCAAATATGAACTTACTATATGGTCATTTTTCACTTATTTCATTTAATTATTTTTTTCAAACTTATGCATTTGCATATACTAATTTTGTTAATAACCGGTTCAAAATTTAAATCATAATTAATATTATATATTTTCTCGTTAGTTGGTGTAATTGTGTGTTTTGGAGTTGTATAGTAATAATTATTTTTATGTTGAAGCTTTAATTAGTACATATTAGAGTTTTACATAAGTGGTGTCCATTAATAGAGGATTGTAGTGATGATGTGGATAGTTTATATTGAGAGAAAATTCTCCTATTGTATAATAGAATCTACTTTATATAATAAGATGCTTATTTTCTCTACTATCATTTATCTATAATTTTATTTATTTGTTCTTATCTTTGTCCTATTTTACATATTCTCGACTTTGTTAAGTTAATTGTAAAAACTTATATTATAGTATTTTGTGACTCTCAAATGATGTAAATTTTATTATAAAAATTATATACTCTCAGAACAGAATTGAATAAATTATTTTTTTCATTATATGTAGTAAAATTTATTTTACATTATTAATTTCATAATCATATTGTAACATTTTAAATAGGATAAATATTAAATTAAAGTTTTTGGTTGAAAATCTAACAATATATCATTTTCAAGAAAATATTTCATTATTTTTTTATCCAATTAGTATTACAATTTTTTTGATTCTTAATATCGAATTATCACTTTTCTATTTTGTTCGACAAAGTTTTATATTTTTGTAATTTGTATTAAATAAAAATAATGATAAATATAATAGACATGTATTAAATGAATGTTATAAATATATTTTAATGTTAATTTTTTTTTTGTAAATGAAATGATGAGGTGGACACCCTAGATTGAGAGAAAACTCTCTCATTATAGTATAGATTCCCGTAATCACTGATGTAATTAGCATAATTAGCGGGATTTTATATTTAATATAGATCTCTTGTAATTTGTATATATATCTTACCTTTGTGGATGGAATAAACACAAAATTTTCCAAAAAAAAAAAAGAATCTATAATTAAATAATGCTTTCTGAATAAATATGTAAAGTATATATACAAATTACAAGAGATCTATATTTAATTTGTTGGGGGGAAAGATCTGTGTTTATTCTATTCACAAAGGTAAGGTATATATACAAATTACAAAAGATCTATATTAAATATAGAATCCTGCTAATTATTACATCAGTGATTACGGGAATTACTCTAATTACACAATCATAGTGATATAGTCAATCGTAATACATATGAATATGATTGTCTACGTGTATGTAATTTTGTTTTCTTAGATTCAGAATTCGATAATCAAACGCTAATTTCTTTGATTGGTTAGTTCTGATATATGATGTGCTAATTCAGATCTCTATAATATTATTTAAGAATATATTTTTTAAATTGAATTTTGTTTTGTAAGTTATTACATGAAATGTCATTACAAATAACAAAGAATAATTGAAGTAGGAAATGATATAATAGTTTTTTAAAATTATTGATTAGAATATAGAAAGTATATATTTTGCATTAAAGAAGTTATTTATTATTTAATTTCTTAATTATTTTTAATACTATATATTTTAAAATAATAATCAATTAATATATATTCAAATAAAAAAAACTATTCAAAATCTTGCTATATTTTTCACTATAATTTATTATATTATATTTGAATATATATAAAAACAAAAGTTAAAAAATATTTTACTAATTTTATAAAAAAAAGTTAGAGACAAGAAAACTATTTTTTTAAGAGTTCGTAGACTAATCACAAAAACTAGAGTCATTTAACGGTGCATATTAGAGTTATGTTTTTAATATTATAAGTTTTTGCGGGTTAGCCCAAATAATATTTTAACTCACTGTAAAACAAGTTAAATAGATAAATTATTACAAATTGACAACTTTATTTATAATCATTAGTTAGCCATATTGTAAAATTCAGATAAAAATAATTTTCTTAAATTTTAAAACAATTTCTTTATAAAAAAATTACTCCGCGCTAGTATTGTTTTAAGAACAATGACTATGTCGGTGAAAGATTATAAGTTGTAATATATTTTAAACATAATAAATACATGGAATGATTAGGAAGATATTATAAGGACTTTGTTTTGACTTAAAAGTTTTTGACCGACAAAATTTTGCAAATCAAATATCTAAATGAATCATGCTTTCTGAATAGATATGATTTATGGTCCAAATAGCCGGAAAGCATACATATATATATAGCAATCCATAGGATATATTATAAAGTTGGGAGACAAAAGCACACCTCCATTAGACCTCTTATCTCTCTTTCTTTTCTTTTCCAAGAGCTATATATATACTAATGACCCTTACCTGCATTTTCCCATCACCAACTCATCTATTATAACTACCCTTTTAGAATCTACTAAAATGAAGTCTTCTTGCGGTGCAAGGTTCGCGTTCTTGACTCTCTTTCTCTTTGCAGCACAATCTGTAGGCGTCTATGCGGGTAGCTTCCACAAAGACGTTCAGATACATTGGGGTGATGGACGCGGAAAGATTCACGACAATCTTGGGAATCTTCTTTCTCTCTCGCTCGACAAATCCTCTGGTTCGGGTTTTCAGTCCAATCAGGAGTTTCTCTATGGCAAAGCCGAGGTTCAGATGAAACTTGTCCCTGGTAACTCTGCTGGAACGGTGACAACATTCTATGTAAGTATATTTCACAATACAGTTTCAAATCCATTCTTGCCATCTTTTGCTATGCACTATATTTCGTATATTTTCACACTATTAATTTGCTTTTATGATGACTTTGTGTAGCTGAAATCGCCAGGACTTACGTGGGATGAGATAGATTTCGAGTTCTTGGGAAACATAAGCGGCCATCCGTATACTCTCCACACTAATGTTTACACAAAAGGCACAGGAGATAAAGAACAACAATTTCATCTATGGTTCGACCCAACCATTGACTTTCACACTTACTGTATCACATGGAATCCCCAAAGGGTTATGTAAGTGCACCCTTAGATCTCTTGTGCATAGTATATATGTTATTTTATATATGTTTTGAGGGTATGAGCTCATGAACCAACATTCTCTCTCTCTCTTTTGTTCCCTTTTCAGTTTTACAATTGATGGAATTCCGATTAGAGAGTTCAAAAACTCTGCTTCAATTGGAGTTCCGTTCCCAAATGACCAACCAATGAGGCTCTATGCGAGTCTTTGGGAAGCGGAGCATTGGGCCACAAGGGGAGGATTAGAGAAAACTGACTGGTCAAAAGCTCCTTTCACCGCTTTCTACAGAAATTACAATGTGGAAGGATGTGCATGGGCTAATGGAAAATCATCTTGCCCCGTGAATTCTCCATGGTTCACTCAAGAGCTCGATTTCAAAGGCAAGAATAGAGTGAGATGGGCACAGAGAAAGTGTATGGTCTACAACTATTGCACCGATAAGAAAAGGTTTCCTCAAGGTGCTCCTCAAGAGTGCACGTAAATCAATGTTTGTTTGATTCATGAATAAGTTGGCATTGTCTTTGTAATTCCAATGTTTTTCACTAGATAAGCAGCCGCCTTACGTGTGGGTTACGTCTCATTAAGTAATTTTTATATATTTCTGTTGTTGTTTAATATATTTTTATGTGTTTGATTTGCATTTGAATTAACTAATTACTTATTTCTAAAGTTTTCGATATTCTTAAAGTGAGTTTTACAATAATATTAGTTTTAAAATTATATCTGTCAGGATTTTAGAGTAAAATCTAGATCTATAAGACCATATGCATCAGAGACACACATTTTGTGTCTTCTGCTTTTTTTAAAAAAAAAATTAAAAAAAAAATATTTTTTTATTGTCGCGACGAATCACGTCGTCGCGACACGTCATCACTTTTTGGAAAGACATTGTGTCTTGGTCTTGGATGCGGATGGTCTAAGAAGTAGGATAACGGTTTGTACGGCACTTAACCGAGCTGATAATTTTTTTCATCCAATCTGGTTTAATGTCCTGGTTCAGTTTGCTGGTTTCCTTTTCTCGTTAATATGTAATTGGGCTGACAGAAACTGGGCCTATAAGAATTTTGTGCAATTTCAATAGTAATCCTAATATATAACGAACAAACAAACAAAAAGGTGAACAAATGGATGATGATCTGATTCTTAGCATTGGTCAAGAGTCAAGACAACAACAACACAAAACATAAAGATCCCTTGGTTTAGAGTATTCTATTAGGTCCCGGTTTTTATTTCAGATTTGGTTTGGTATGGTTTAGTCATAATGAATATATAGAATCGATAACTTTTTTGCATCGAAATTAAGTAGCTTTGCTAATGCTTGTACGACAAGAAACTGTGAAGACGCAACATCGTGTTAGGAACAACAAGAAGGAAAGCTTGTCTACCATTTTACCAAACCTTCTTTCGATTAATATTATGTTCTACAATATAAACTAAGAACACCAAAAATATGCTTACAAAACTATATATACAGCCACACGGTAAAATATATATTGTGGAAAATCATTTAGCCAAAACTAATCTTTGCTTCAAAAAAACGAATTGTGTGTTACCATCCATCCTTGGTTTATATTGAAATTGTCTCAGCTGCACAGTACGTGTCCTTATTAATAGTGTGTGAAAGTGCCAGCTAGCTGGTCCTGGTAATGCAAATCCATATATTCACCTGAAAGTCGCTCATATTCTATGGCAGGTTCTTCTCGGATTGGCCATGCATGATAAAAGTAAAATGACTGGTACATATGCACAAGTTGGTTTCAAAAACTTTTAGTTTTTTAAAACTATTTGTGGATTTGTGGTTATAACTTATAAGCGTTAATTATATAAACTATAATAAATACATGTTGTAGTGATTGGAAGAGAGTGTGATTGATGCATAGGCGTTTATAATCAAATCAAAGCACACATAAAATCTTTCATTGTAAGAAATAATTTACGAGATGTTATGCTAAAATTTATTTAATCTCAGCATTTAAGGGAATATATTTGATTTTCAGTACGTAAGCAAGAAAATGGATAAATGACAATTTGTTGATGATTATCCAGTGAAATTGTTATCGAAACAAGTGGATAATAACAGTGTGTATTGATATTTTAAGTAGTGAGGAATAATATATTATTATTGGCCATAACCAAGTTTGAGAAGGACCAAAGTGACCTACAGGACAAACCAAAATAATTTATGTCAATTACTAATTACCTTATCCATTGAGATCAGCTGGTTTATGAAAATGACACTCAGCCAATTATTTTTAGGGAAAAAAACATACGAAGATATTTGGTTAGGCACCATTTGTTCTGTAACAAATGTCTATGAAATACATTATTTGGTTATGTTCAAAAAATAGTTGGTTCTAAATAATTGTGTGGTTGTGTGGTGAGCCTACAACTCTCAATTTTATAATTTGTGCATGCATTGAAAATCCATCGTCATCACTCATCAGTCTCATCTTTCGTGACACTTGACCAATAGAGAATTTTTCAAAAAATATCATGTTACAATATTCAGAGTCGGAGTTACTACTGTCTAGTAATTTGTGAAGTGTTACAATATTTCAAGATTTCAAAAATTACGTGACAGTAGTAGTAACTCTGAAATATCAAACTGGTAGTGTATATAAAGTTCAACAATATTTTGAAAACATCTAATCATTTAAACATGCAATGGTGGTGATAACAGTTGAAAATGTCTATATTGTTTAAAAATTAAAAAGTTTGTTTTTGGATTACAAAAAAAAAGGAAGTTGTACATCCACCGAATGGCGAATAAATCGATTTGATTACAAATTACAAGTTTGGCCTTTCAATTGATAATTTAAGATTGGATTTCAATTGGATAATAAACTTTCAAAAAACAAAAACAGCTCAAAAGACATGGTTACCCAGAAATTAATTTGAATGATATAATAATATCAATAAAAACTAGTACATAAGTTTTCAAAAAAAATTAATACGACCTGCAGCATTTAATGAGCCCGGAATTGACAAGACCATGCATAGTTGTCCGATATATGGGTTCGTTAAAATGAAATGTATGGTTGAATTGAATTTAAGTCATTAAAAGTGAGATTAGGCCTCTGATTAAGAATCGTGATGAGCCATTACACTTAGAAATTAATTCCGTAATGGCAACAGCTGTAAAGCTTAGTGGGACCAAGTTGACGTTTGGTTAGGCGGTCCAAATCAAAATTTCCGTGTCAAGAAAACTCATCCAATGAATCATTTTTATATAACTTCTTGTAATAATATTCGCTTTAATTACGTAGCTATCCCATTTTAATTCTTATGGTCCATCCATATTCCCATACACTACTACTATTTTACGTACTCCAAACTCAAGACTATTATTATTGAAAACCAAACTGTCTTTTGTACTTACCTCAAATCATGTCGGTGAAACAATGAAATTAAATTGTGTTTGACAAATGTTCACATTTTATTAGCTGAGTTCGTAAATGCTTTCTACTGCAGAATTTTTAAGTGGTGGTTCTATTATTTGAATATTTTGACATTCAAATCTAATGGTTTATGTTACCCATGCCAGAGAAAAAAGGGGTCAAAATAACAAATACTAAAATATAAGTACGATTTTTTCCATCAGGATATGAATTCTAAGAGTTTTCTATATATTTAACGAATTATTCAAAACCTAGTAACAATTACATTTGTCGATAATCTATAGTTTTATGATATTATTTGGCAATGATGTGAAAACTCAATACCATGATTTTTGGAAGAAAAACAAATTGACCATTTATTAGTACCTTTTGGCGTGAAAACAGAAGACAAAATTAGCAAAAAAATTGGAAATATCAAACGTTGCTTGTTCTTTTAAATGAATAAATGAGGATGAAAATAGCTTTGGTGCTTGAAAAAATAAGCCTTTGAGTTTGGACCACTCATATTCATTAGTCATTTCCAATAAATATCAGTGGTTAGTTGTCCTCATAGACAACATTAAATTTCATTTATTTGTGGTTTCCTCGATTTTGTTTTAGCTGAACTATGGACTAATAATAGCTGTTTTAGTTTGTCAATTGTTGAACAATAGTAAAGTTTAATTTCTGAATTTGATCAACAAAAGAAAACCACTTTAACCAAAACTACTCAATATACAATAATCTATGTCGGTCACACCACACCACTATTGGTGCATGCATACATTTTCTTAAGATTCATATTGGTTTTTAAGATTCAATAGTAAATCTACTTGTAGGTCTCATAGGCTCCATTTTAATAATAAAATACTAATATTACGTATATAATTCAGCTTTATTTGTTTTTGTTCAAAATCCTTTTCTTATATACATCAATTATCATATCGTTTTATAGAATTAGACCTATAGGTATGGTTGCACATATTGATTAGAGCTTTTTATGGAGTATTTTGCAATGAAACATCTTTATTGAGTCCCTTCATTAATTAGTGACCAACCAAAAGAAATTGACCTTTTTGATTAACAAGAGAGAGAAAGAAAGCGTGTCTCTGCTCCTACTTGCACCACCTTTGCTAACGCAATCAAAATCTTTAACCCATACACTAAACTCTTACTTTTCTTCGCTTCGTTGCTTCTTTTCTCAATTCAAATAATAATGATAATAATCACATCATAATAATACAGCCAACAAAATATGTAAATATTAAAAAGCTTTCAAATGTCCGTAGAAAAGTTCGACGCGAGTCAAAGCAACTTGTTTTATTCCAGAAACATGTCCCAGTTACTACCCAATAATTGGATACATACAAACTCTGAAAAAGAAAAAGAATATAAAAATATACTTCAAGAAAAAGATATGCAAAAGACATAATATTATCCTCAAAATTCAACTACATTCGAGAATTTGAAGTCGAACAATCCCACACGTAATGTCCCTCTAGACCTCTTCTTTTCATTTTCTCTCCTCCCTCTAGGCTTCTTCCTAGTGATTTAAGATGTACTAACACATTTGAATTTCGAAATCCGTGTAAAAATATATATCCTAAATTATAAAGCATTCAACCAATTATATAAGACAAACAAAACATGTGAAAGAAATTAGTAAGTGATGATTAAAAAGAGCTGAAAAAACAATTTTCTAACAACATGTGCATGTTTACATACTTACATAAGTATATATTTCCTCTGTATCAGAAAGTTTGATTTTTTGAGATTTTGATTTTTGTATCAGAAATTTTGATTTTCTAGGTTTTCTATTCACTTTTTATTAATTAATGTTAAGAAATTGTAAATTGTAGTGAGAGAAAATGATGTATTTATAAAGCTGCATGGAATCGGAAGCGGGTACGCGGAAGCGGAAGCGTTTAGAAGCGCGGAATCGAGTTTTTTTAAAAAAATAGAAAGCGGGTACGTGTTGGAAGCGTTTATATATATTAAACACCAAATATATTAAAAAATAAAATATGTTAAATAACAAAAATTCAGTAACTCAGTTTAAAAAAAAAAAAAACTTAAATCATAAATTGATATCGTCGTTGTTTAAAATTATATTTGCTTCATCTACTTATAGTTCACGATAAAATCAGAAGTTTACGGCGACAGAATGTTCAATCTTTTTTTTTAATTTAGATTTATAATTATAATATATTATATTAAAGAAACAAATCATCAATTAGATAATATTTATTAATAACAAAATTTAGCAGCTAAAAATAATAAACCATTCGAAAAAAATAAAATAATAAACAAATGGACTGCCGACAAAACATACAATTGGGCCATAAAAAAATTTAAAAACCCAAAGAGAAGAGCAAGTGATCAGACCATGTCTTCGTCTTCTTCAGAAAACTTTTCGATCTGGTTTTATGAAATCGCTGGACGCTTCCAAATCCGATCAACTCGATTCCAAATCAGAATCGTACGATTCCCAATCAATTTCAAACTCTACTTTTCCAGAATCGCGATTCCCAAGCGATTTCGACCGATTCCGACCGATTCCGATTCCGACTCCGATTCCGAAGCGGGAATCAGAGCTTTGCCGGCGATTCCGTGCAACGTAGATACATATTCAAAATTAACAATTTTCATTGAAAAATAATATTAAATTTTGAATTTAATGTAGATTTTCTGAAATTTCATCAACAATTACAAACAAAATAGTCAGAATTAATAACAAAATATGTTTACTTCTAAATTTAAATTTTATTAATAAAATCATATTTATAATTGAATATTTTTCAAACTGAAAAATGAATATATTTTTAACTAGATTTGCACAACCATAAATTTGATCATGCATATGGACAACAATCGGTTACTAATACATATTCAATATTTGTTATTTACATATATAAAATGATTAATATTTTAAGAATCACACAATTTTAGAAATTGTTAATTTAGAATTAAATTTGAAATACAAATCTAATTAATCTTGGTAAGATTATCCACATTATGTTAATATTCTTTTATATTAATAAATATTTATTAAAAATTATTATCATAAAATCTAAACCAGAAATGGTTATTCTATNGATTCCGACTCCGATTCCGAAGCGGGAATCAGAGCTTTGCCGGCGATTCCGTGCAACGTTATAACTAAATATTAATTATTTTTTAATATATGTAAAAAATCTAAAAAATTAAACTTTCTGAGGGAATATAACTAATATGGTAAAAATAAATAATCTGCTTACCAAATGATGGAGGTAGACTCGAGAGTCCAGCTGTAATACATCTTGCATGCAATGTCTTGATATTAGCCTCCTTTTGTTCACCCACTCTCTTGTCATTTATTTAAGCTCTTCTTTTTAATTCTCCTACCACTATATATATATCTCTCTCTCCCTTCTCTCTTCCTCACATTCCTCACCAAACCCCATAACACACACACCCGCACGTACGCACAACACACACGTACACACAAATGTCTCCTTTCAAAATATTCTTCTTCACGGCTCTTCTCGCGGCGGCGTTTTCAGCCTCCGCCGCTGATTTCAACAGCGACGTCAACGTAGCTTGGGGAAACGGCCGTGGGAAGATACTCAACAACGGCCAGCTTCTTACTCTCTCCTTAGACAGATCCTCTGGTTCTGGTTTTCAATCCAAAACAGAGTACTTGTTCGGAAAGATCGATATGCAGATCAAGCTCGTTCCCGGTAACTCAGCAGGAACAGTCACAACTTTCTACGTAAGTTATTATTATTATTCTTGGGGTTTTATGTGGTTTGGATTGATAATTTTTAAGAGTTTATCTTGATAATTGTGTATGTTTTCCAATTTTCAGCTGAAATCGGAAGGAACCACTTGGGATGAGATTGATTTTGAGTTCTTGGGTAATCTGACTGGAGATCCTTATACTATACACACTAATGTTTACACTCAAGGTAAAGGTGACAAAGAGCAACAATTCCATCTCTGGTTCGACCCATCCGCGAATTTCCACACTTACTCCATCCTCTGGAACCCTCAAAGAATCATGTAAAGTCAAAATCTCGGCTTTCTTGCTCCACACGTAAACCCCATTAAGAACCCTAATTAGGATTTTAGTTTATGTTTTCTCTCATCCCTAATCTTTTCTAATTTTTTTTTCAGATTCACCGTGGATAATACACCGATTAGAGAGTTTAAGAACTCAGAGTCGATCGGTGTTTTGTTTCCAAAGAACAAGCCGATGAGGATGTACGCGAGCTTGTGGAACGCAGACGATTGGGCAACCAGAGGCGGTCTGGTTAAAACCGATTGGTCCAAAGCTCCATTCATGGCTTCTTACAGGGACATTAAGGTCGACGCGTGTGTTAGTTCCTACGGAAGATCGTCTTGTAACTCGAAACCAACCTCTAGTTGGTACACTCAACAAATGGATTTGACGAGCCAAGCTAGACTCAGATGGGTTCAGAAGAATTACATGATCTACAATTACTGTACGGACATGAAGAGGTTTCCACAGGGAATCCCTCGGGAATGTACCACAAGCTCATAGAATGTTTAATTAATTATACTTGATTTCTTTATCTATCTTCCTCTGTTATTTCTTTTTCTCTGTTTCATGTGTGTCAATGTCTGAAAATTTGTTTTACTTTTCTTTCCTTTTTTTCTGGTTTTGATTATTTCGATTGTATATCTATGTCCAATAAAGCAAAGGGTGTGGCTATATGTAATTATAAGAGATGTCTCTGTTTGTTTGTAAAAAATACGTTAATGAAAATGATAGTTCTTATATTGTTCAGATGAAAAATGATAGTTTAGTTTACTTAATATTGTAAGAAATATGAGAAACGTGTTAAATGCAGCTATTGAAAATTTCATATACAATATCAAATTTATAAAATTTTGTTTACTAAAGAGTTCATCAAAAGTTTACATTCAACGAAAAAATATTTTCAATCTTGATTTTTCATCACAAAATCACATGATGATTACATAAAATGAGATGGTCTTTTAAGTTGCGATTTTCCTTAAATTTCCATTTAGAGTTGAACCAAAACACATAGCTGAGTGAAACGACGTCGTCGTACCTATACGGTGTCGTTTTGATGGGAGAGCACTGCGTCACACGATTTCATTTTCTTCCCTTTAGTAATTGATACTCAGATCTGATCGATTTCTTCAACACATCAAAGTGCCCTAAATTGCTTCCCGGGATAATCAACAACCATTACCGAATCCTCCAAATTTTGTTCTCCGGTGAATCAAACGTCGGAAATCGAAAGCGAGGATGTCGCACAACGATACCACTCCGCTTTATCAGTCGTCTCAGTCGGACATCGACGAGATTGAGAATATGATGAACGACGGATTTCAATCAGGTCCCGGAACCGTCCTCCCTGCTCGTCCGCCGAGCCCGATCCGTCCCTCCATACCCGTTTCGTCCTCTCCGTTCGTCCAATCGAATCTCCCACCGCTTCCGCCGTCTTCCTCTTCCTCCTCCGCTCAGAAGGTGATGCCTGTTCCAGTCCCTCCGTCTCTTCCTCCCGCGGGAAATTTCAGCAGCTCCGAAGGTCCCAAGACCATCGGAGGGAGCGGATTCGGATCTCCGCCAAACACATTGACGGAGCCTGTGTGGGATACTGTGAAGCGAGATCTGTCGCGGATCGTGAGTAATCTGAAACTTGTGGTTTTTCCGAATCCGTATAGGGAGGATCCTGGGAAGGCACTTAGGGATTGGGATCTATGGGGACCGTTTTTCTTCATTGTCTTCTTGGGGCTTACTCTTTCATGGTCTGCTTCTGTCAAGAAGGTAAGCTCCCAGCTTTTTCTTTGGAACCTTTATGGATGAAGAAATTGAAATGTGATTTGAGCATTCCTTATCGTTGGAATTCCATTAGATTGAGGAATGGTGACATTTTGGCTGGATCGAGAGTTCCATTAGAATGGTGTTTCCTAATTTTGATTTCTTAGGCTAAGGCAGCCGTAGATTTTGATAACTCATAGAATTAATTTGATGAGCAGCAAGTTGTTGCCAACATCCAACATATGGTGTTTTTTACTTTTAATCTTGAGTTTCATTGCTTTCCCCTGTCTTGCTTGCCTTAGCAGCATCTGATGTCTAGGGTCCGATATACGATCTACCATATACGATCTGCCATTTTATCCTTGAACAGATGTAGTCACATAAGCGTTTGTGACCAAAGCGGATGGCATGTTATGGCCTGTCCTTCATATATTCCTGCTTAAAAATGGTTTCTTTACTGGGACTTATGAACATGCTGAATAAGAAATTGTGAAATCAATAGGGTGGAACAAGGCTGTTTTGTTCTTTTTGTTGTGCTCGAATGCACTTGATCTAAGCACGATCTGAAAAGACACAAATTTGTTCTGTCTCTGCTCGTTTTTGAAATTGTCTGAATGTTAACATCACTCATTTTTATGGATATAAGCCACGTTTGTGTTCTCATTTCCATCTAAAATTATCATTTCCTTGACTTTCTCATCCCGGGCTTGAGTCCCTGAAGTCACAATGCACAACATTCTGACATATCTGGTAGAATAAAGAATCGTTCTCTGTCTATTGCAATTGCCTCTAGGCTTCATTCTTTTTCTCTGTAATTTCCAGTCAGAAGTATTTGCCGTGGCATTTGCATTACTTGCAGCTGGGGCAGTGATCCTCACACTAAATGTGCTGCTCCTGGTAAGTACACATTTGATTCATGTATTAGTTACAAGCCACATACTTTTGGCTTTCTTGTTACAAGTTTTGATTTTTAAACATCCTTTTTGTTTTTTTTTTGGTGTTGTGAACAATCCGATTTTCAGGGAGGACATATTATATTTTTCCAAAGCCTAAGCCTTCTGGGTTACTGTCTGTTTCCACTGGACGTTGGAGCAGTGATCTGCATGTTGAAGGACAATGTGATACTCAAAATGATCGTTGTGTGTGTGACTCTTGCCTGGAGCTCTTGGGCCGCTTATCCTTTCATGAGCGCCGCTGTGAACCCGAGAAGGAAGGCTCTTGCACTTTACCCGGTCTTCCTCATGTATGTCTCTGTTGGCTTCTTGATCATTGCCATTGATTAGTTCGATCTGGAAAATGGAAAATCAGAGATAGCTTCTTTGATTGAGTTTCGAAATCATATGTTACAAAGTAGATAGAAAATTCTCCACCGCCAACTTATCTGAGTTCTAATGAGATCATATGTATAATATGTTCTTTAACACTTTCTGTTCAACTCTGGTCGACTTTACTTTATATGTTTTTGCTCTGTGTATGAAACTTGTGGTTCTTTTTTGGGAACGTAGATATAATATAAGACATTGATGATCGTCGCTTTGATTGAGACGGTGGAACAAAATTCGTACGCTAATTTTTTTTTAGTGGTTGAAACGGCATCGCATAATTTGTTTCGTATTATAATATTTTCACGTTTTTTTGTTCATTTCAAATATGTAGTACATGACTTATAAGAAAATATGTAGAGTAGCATTACGAACTACAATTTGTTTTTTTTAGAGATTACCTATAACTAATTTGTGTGAACAAAAAATATACACAATAAGCATTTTCAATTAGGATGCAACTCAAAGTCGAATCCGAAGAATATATACACTATTGTATTTGTTGCTTCCATTTGGTCATACAATATAATATTAGTCGCATTTTCATTTTACAACTGAATATACTAAAAGAAAAAGACCAATTACAATATCAAATCTCACATTTGGGTGTTTACAAAGTCAAGCTATGGTTAAACCTCTTGAGAGTAACACCAAGACAGTATTTGGCCTGATACATATATGAGATTCTTAAGTAGTAATACAAAATCTAGGTAAAACACTAAAAAAATCAGAAAAAACTATTCCAGCAATAAATTAGACAAAGGAACGAATTAAAAATCCTCTTTTGTTGCATTTAATTATAGAGATTATGGCTTCTCTGTCACACAACTCTCAATTATTATTGTTTTTTTTTTAACTTTTGTCTTTTGAGGTTGCTAAATTTTGTTTGGTAGTAGTAAGAACAACTTCAATGGGGTATTTGAGATACCCACCATTAAAAAAAAAAAAAAAAAATTCAAAAAAGAAGAGAGAGACATGTGTATCTCATTTGAGATACAAAAAAAAAAAAACTTGAGATACCTCAAGTTTAATTATTTAATTTTAAATAATTATTCAAGTTTATGTGGCAATTTTTCATTGGTCCAATTCTTTTTTTTTATAAATTTAATTATTTAATTTTTTTTAAAAAAATTAATATTGTATTGGTGAGATACTCTTGAAGTTGCTTTAAGTAAGTAAGTAAGTAACTTTGGGTTGAGGTTGCTCTAAGTAAGTAACTTTGGGGGACGCATACGCCAGAGTGGGGTGTGGCTCTCGAATTGATAATGTAAGAAGACAGAGTTTGCTTGTATAATACGTCATCTCTTTTTCTTACTCTTTTTATGAGTATTTTACTTCTTCAGGTGAATTGTGACAATTATCTCAAACACACTAATTGTAATCATAAATCATTTACTCGTATTGCCCAAATGAAAATTACCTCAAATGCGAGATCAACATTTTCATCAACTTTGAATAAAGAAAAAAAAAAGATAAGCTTTAATAGTGAAGTGAATGATTCTTTCATTTCTGAAGATTGAAATAGAAAAATGCCAAAGAGAGTCAGTTTCAGAAGGTACCATCATAACATACCCTAATATAAAATGCAAATTGTACTTGAGAGGCCCTTGTAACATTACATAATAATATAGCCTTACAACTTTTGACATTTAATATTGTTTGTTTATTGTTGGCTCTTTTGGGTTTGGCTCGGAACCAGAGGTAAACTAAACTCCAAAACCAGAATCACTAACAGATCTCTTTACAGAATCTTTGGTCCAAATTTCCCCCTCACAATAATATCAACCAATGCTTTTCTAGATACCTAATTGTTTTCTATTCGTACATAATTTTCAATTTTTCTTTTTTTTAACTTCGGAATTATCTGTGTTTACGAAAGAAAAAAAGGTGAAATCAAAATGTTGGTATTTGCTGTCCCTTAAATATCTCTAAGATTTGTTTCGTTTGTTTTCAAGCTGTTTAATTAGTTAAAACCCTAAAATTCTTGCTAATCATGACATTTAATTTATAATGTTGTGGAAAAATATAGTTGGTGAAAATTTCTTCAACTATCTTATCATGTGTACGAATACGAATACAAATAATAGCAATATTACGCTTAAAAAATGTCCAAATCCACGACAAGAAAAATTCGTCTTGCATTTCTTATTAACTTACATCCTATATTTTGCATAGAGATATGAATTTTTACACATTACAGAAAATGAATTTTTACAAAGCATTACTTAAGCTTGGATCTACACATTTCAAAGTAACTTCGAAAACGTTTTTAGACAGATAACAAATTAAAGGCTTTTGGTGTTGGGAGATTCCATAGTTCTGCAAAAGTGACTCTAGTAACTTGGGCCTTACCTACTGTCATTGTCATTCCATGTCATCTCCTTTACATATCTCACCATTTTCCCCTATTTAAAACATTTGATAAACGTCAATATTATTTTTATTCTGTCGGCCGAATGAAACGTCGACTATTTGTTTTTTTTTCTTTTCTCATATTAACGGTTCACAACATATAATTCGACCTTAGTTTATATAAAGGAGACTCGTTAGATTGAAATTTTGTCGATCAGGCTTACTTAAAAATAAGTTTTAGCATGGCAAATTGCTACAATCATAGTCAGTCTCTACAGTTCGAGTCTTACAAATACAATCTACGTACCGGAGCTCTATCAAGTTACACAAATATATGTTATTTTATAACAATTTGAGCTCTATACCCATTAATCTCGGAGTTCAACAGATAGTGCTTTTAACTAATTTGGGATTGTAATGAGATTTAATGGGGGAATTATGGAGGTGTGAAAGAAAGTTGAGAGAGTTTTGAGTATTATGGTGATAGATGTTGATATGCCAATGTTGACAAACAATGATGCCCCCACGTAAATTCGAGTGTCCTAAAGAATAAAATCACAAAATCCCAACAAAACAACACAAACCCAACTGTAAGTCACACTCTCAAACTCTAAACTAGACCCTCATGTTCCCTTTTGCTTTTATTAGTTACTTCTCTATTTTCTAAAGGAGAGAAAAGAACATTACACAATGATCATTAATTATCCTTTGCATTAATCTTAAATCTGATTATTTTTTATTCTTTATCATATTAGTGTATACCTCTAATATTCAAATACATGGCTTAAACAACGCGATCGAGTTCAAAGATATCATGCTATAATTTTTGTATCCGAGGTTAAAATTTTTATTAGATTTTAAACGTTAATTTTTAAAAGAAATTAAAATATTATGTTTTAATTTAAAGAATGAGTATTTTTATCAAACAGTATATATCTGTAAACTTTAAACGCAAATATGAAACACGAACAAATTGCCTTTGACGTTTGTAATTTGCAAAAGATCTATGAAAAAAATCAGTTATTACAGTCTACATTGATGCTATTTTTTCATATATAATCGCCTATAATTTGATCTTTGATAATCACAGGTTTTCTGTAGTGAATAAGAGAAAACACATTCAGACAAACTAGTTTTAGAACCACTTTGAACACTAGAACCAATCAATAAAACAATACCTCTTACTAAATTGAACCAATCATAAATTATTGGCTGTCTCGTAAAAACTTACCTTCTTTTAGTATTTCGAATTTCTAGCTGTTTCTTGTCCTTTGTGTTGTTTTTTTTCATTGTACTTGTTTGTCCGATTCATTTAGTGTAAGAGTAAAAACTTATCCATTTTTCCAGGACTGTTCTCTATATTCTCTCTTTCTCATTCTTCACCATTCAATTTTCAACCTTTTGCTCAATTTTTTTTTAAAAAAGATTTAATTACTTCATTTTTATCTTTATCATATTGTTGGACAAAAAACAAAAGTCGAATAGCATCCGATGTGAGATTTACATGTCACATAACCATTACCTCTCGGATGTAACTGATTTTGTGAAATAATTGAGAAATAGTTGCTTATATAATTTGCACCATACAAGTTATACAACACAACCAAATAGTAGTATCGGCAAATATTGAAAACAACTTGTATTTTTCTATATAAATAAAATGGACTCCCATTGTCTATAAATTGAAGTAAACCCTCCTTTCATGTTTCAATACAACCCACCAACGTCTCTCATTCTCTTATCTCAAAAGCCTCAAACCAAATATTTTCCCTCCCAAATCCCAAGAACAAGAACTTCAAAACACTCTCTATCTCCAGAGTTAAGCTAAACCCACTTCTCAAATTCTCAAATTCTCTAATTTCACCCTAAAGATCAAAACTTTTCTCTAGCCGACTTTAAAAAATCCAACCTTTTTTCTTGTAAAAAGACAGAGAAAGAAATGAAAACGAGTGATTATTGGACGACAATGGCTTCTCTAGTCGGCATGTTGGCCTTTTGTCAAACAATGCTCCAGCTCGTGTTTCCGCCGGAGCTCCGTCTCGCCGCCATCCATCTCTTGACACGCATCCGCCACGTGTTCTCTTCCCACATCTACTTCGACATAACGGAGATTGACGGCGTCAACACCAACGAGCTCTACAACGCCGTCCAGCTCTACCTCAGCTCTTCCGTCACCGTAAACGGCGCCGTTTCAAGTAGCAGCAACACACGTCTCAGCCTGACACGTGTCCCTAACTCAAGCTCCGTCACCTTCGGCCTCTCCAACAACGACAGAATCACCGACGTCTTTAACGGCGTCACCGTCCTCTGGGAACACGTGGTCGTTCAGCGTCAAGTCCAGAGCTTCTCGTGGAGACCAATGCCGGAGGAGAAACGAGGTTTTACGCTACAGATCAACAAGAGAGACAAAACCCTTGTCCTCGATTCTTACCTCGATTACATCCTCGGAAAATCAGAGGAGATTCGCCGGAGGAACGAGGAGAGGCTCCTTTACACGAATTCGAGAGGCGTCTCGCTCGATTCGAGGAGCCATCCATGGGATTCGGTGAGATTCAAGCATCCGAGCACGTTCGAGACTCTGGCGATGGATCCGGAGAGGAAGAAAAGGATCATGGAGGATCTGAGAGAGTTCGCGAACGGACAAGGGTTTTATCAGAAGACGGGAAGGGCTTGGAAAAGAGGGTACTTGCTGTACGGACCTCCTGGGACTGGGAAATCGAGCTTGATCGCTGCAATGGCGAATTATCTAGGTTACGATATCTACGACCTAGAGCTCACTGAGGTCCAGAACAACTCCGAATTGAGGAAATTGTTGATGAAGACTAGCTCGAAATCGATCATTGTTATCGAGGACATCGATTGCTCGATCAATTTGACGAATAGGGGGAAGGTTAAGAAGAAGAATGGGAGTTATGACCCGGATTTAACAAACGGGTCGGGTTCGATTCCGTCGATGGACGAAACGGGAAGCTCGGTGACACTCTCGGGGCTATTGAATTTCACAGACGGGCTTTGGTCTTGTTGTGGAAGCGAGAGGATCTTCGTGTTCACGACGAATCATATAGAGAAGTTAGATTCGGCTCTGTTGAGGAGTGGGAGGATGGATATGCATATTCACATGGGTTTTTGTAGATTTCCGGCGTTGAAGATTCTGTTGAAGAACTATCTGCGGATGGAGGAAGATGAAGTCGACGGTGTCGTTTTGAAGGAAATGGAGGGATGTGTGGAGGAAGCGGAGATCACGCCGGCTGATGTTAGTGAGGTGTTGATTAGGAACCGGAGCGATGCGGAGAAGGCGGTGAGGGAGCTTGTGGGTGTGCTGAAGGAGAGAGTTGTGAAGAGAAGGAAGAGTGGTGGAGTGAAGAAGAAGAAAGAGGAAGGAGTAGAAGAAGCAGAGGAAGAACAAGAGAAGAGAGCTTTGGATAGTCCCAACAGAAACAGAGAGGTTTTTGGGTTTCAAGAAGATGAAGAAGAAGAGGAGAAGAAGGAGAAGACACTGTAGGATCATCATCTAATCGTTCATGTGTTTTAAATTAATAATCCGTTTTGTTCAGTCAATTATATTATGATGTATGCTTAACAATCATATAATATAAGGTTTATCCATTTTGGTGAGGATACTCAAGTCAAAAACCCTATTTAGCGAAACCTCCAAACCAAATAGGGTTTTACTACATCCATGGATGCTGCAAAGATTGGACTTGAGTCAGTAAAGGTCTACCGTTCATGTCGGATAGACTCAAATCAATTTGGTTCTTGGAGTAATACATACGTGACTCTCACATCAAACACTTGACTTCAAGCGAGAAGTGATATGGGGATAGATGGTGTATGTGTACACTTGAAACAAACAAAATGGAGTAAGACATACGTGACTCTCACACATCAAACACTTGATTTTTTCATTGTCTCTACACAAAACAAAACCCCTCTTATGTTTTTAGTCAAGTTTGTGATAGAGTTTGAAGATCGAAACTCTACCGTAAACTCTGTAACCTCTCTCTTTATTGATTATCAGAACTGAATTACAAAGATGCTCAACAAGCTTCTCACGATCTCATGGCGATCGGAGGTATGGGTCTCATAACGACTCCACAACAACAACAATATCAAGCATGAAGAAGAAAATACAAGCAATGTTCTTATTTAAAGACGATGAAATCAACGGCAAAGCCTCCGATTGTAGTCGAGTCTTTGCCTTCCCCTGCCACGTCAATTTTAGTTAATGAAAGTCTTCACTTCCTTTGGTCTCTCTCTCCTATACTTAGTCATGAGGAACGTATCAATACCCCGCCCTTTCAGATGCAGCTTGTCCTCAAGCTGGAAGAGAGAAGAACCGCAACAATACATATCGTGCGTGTTGCTTCCAAAGTTCACGCCCATTCGCTAAGTCCAGAGATTGTACTCTCCTTCCTCTTGTCTTTCTCCTTTAGCTTGTGTTTGTACTTGAACATCCAAGTATTGAAACACTTTATTTGCTTCTGCTTTGGTTGTACCATGAGCCTTTGAAGCAACCTTATTGCAGCCATCACATTGTAATTCTCAACGCTTAAACCATCAAGTCTGCTTTTACTTTGAGCTTGGGCTTCCACTTTGAACAACTCCACTATATAGCCAAGCTCAACAGTTTGCAGCACATTGTTCAACTTCTGAACAGCTTTAGCTAGCAACACCTGATGAGCATTGAAGTCATGATCAAGTAGTTGCTGACAATACTTCAAATTGTGGACAAATGCTGCCAAATGACAAGGAACTAAGCGCAATACGTCATTGTCATTGCCATTGCTGGACTGAAAACTCATCAAACTCCACGCCATAACTTCTGAAATTGCACGCAGTCTCCTAGATCTCCATTTATGCTTCATGTACCTCTTCATAGTTTCAGAGAAAAACGGTTGCAGTTCTCTTAAACCAAATCTCATCCTTAGTTTGTACAGTAGCCTTGACAAGAGAAGTTGTCTCATCTTTTTCCAAAACTTACAATTGGTCCCTTTCCAAAATAATCCAGCCTTGACGAATGCAGCCTTGCCAATGCTTGCAAGTATCTCAAAAGCACAATGGTGGCTGTCCTTACGTCTCCATCGGTGCCACAGAGAAGATGATTCATTTTCAAGTGCCCACCAAAGAGCTAAAGCTAAGTTCTGAAGCTGCATTATGTATCTGCTGCTAATATCTCCCCAATATAACAAAATGTAATCTCTGTTTGTATCAAAAGTTGTCTCCATATACTGTCGAATTGGACTGTATTTATCGACTTTGTTACACCATGTATACACCATTTCAGGGCTTGTAGATGTCTCCTGCTGAATGTGTTGAACGTCTTTCAAATGATTCAAAACTTGTAACAGCAGCAAATTTATGTGAATTGCCATTTCATATGCTCTGCTTTGCAATATGTTTCCAAGCTGAGCTTGAGATGGTAATGAAACTCCAATATCTCTTGCATTTCCCCACAAACCTGTTACTCCACATCCTTTATGAAACTGAAAACTGGCCCGTTCACATGACATATGGCCTGAAACTTCCAGCAATTTCGCAGACGGAAATCTCTCGCCAGCCAAGGGTTGTGTCCATTTGTCTCTCTGTACCCGTTTCACTGCTTCCCACTCTGGGGTAACCACATAAATACAAGAATTGACATTTCCATGGAGAAAATAAGGCAACATGGACGTCCCTCCACTATGCATATTCCAGTCTAGATTGCAAGCTACCTCACGTTCTATACATACATTCAAACTGGTTGTCATGTGAACTGAATAACTCGACATGACCAGTGTGTATCCATCTTGAATTTCATGCTCCTTGACCTGCTCAGTCAATGGTTGAATCTCCTGCTCAGTCAATGGTTGAATCTCCTGCTCATTGTTTGTATTCCTCACCCTTAGCAATACACAACCATCATTTACAACGGATTGAAGATTCACCAAACTCAACTTCGTCACTATCTCATGTTGTTGTAATAGCCCTACTCCCATAAACTCTGACTTGACCCTTTTGTATATTCGTTTTTCTACTTTGTGTTTAAGCTTGAATCGCCTTGACTTGGAGAAACGTGTCTTTCTATTTTTAAGCAACGGATATCTCCCCATAAGCAGTGAATCCGCATGAGCTTCCATTATCGCCATAAACCAGAGCTGATTTTGTATCAAAAATCTTCTGCTTGGGCTGTGTTTGAACTTAAATTTCCAGGATTTTAAGCACTTGTTCTGCTTCATATTAGTTTGTATCCGTTTATTCTGGCGAGACATACTGTCAAACACTCGGTGTGCAGTAGGTGTAGACTTAACACAAGTTGACATCTCACCAAACGCAGCCCCATTTGGAACAATCCAAACATCAAAACTATGATCAGGTTGTACAGCATCAAAGACAAGACCAGTTTGTGCTTGGAACTGATTGTTCCTCACAATTGCAGACTGAGGATATAGAATTGCTTCCTTCTGATGAACAAAATCAGTCTCCAAAATTGAATCTATTGCCTCACTTGAATTCGTCTCTGTAATGAGTCGAGTCTGTTGTAGAAACGATTCGTTGTGTTGAATCAGTTGATTCTGGCCAATCGCTTCGTGTTGTAGAATGGCTTCATCCTCGATCTCTTTCTTCTCCATCGATTCTGTTACACAACACGCTTCTGTCCCTCGCATCGATGATTTAGTTTCCTCTAGCTTGAGCGATGTTGTCTCCTTCTGAATCGCAGAAGCTCTCAATCTTCTCACCAATCGATCTTGTTCGGCGAGCAACCAGTAACGTTCTGGATCACTATCATCACCATACTTCATCAACAACGTATTCCGCAATTCTTTCCAGGTTTCGAACTCTCTTTGACAATACCACAATAGTGCATCGCCTTCAATGAAACCGTATGCCATCGCCAATTTCTGTAATTCAGTGATATCATCGCACCGAGCAAAATATTGCTCCATCCAACTGATCCATGGCCTCACGTCGACCCCCATAAACACCGGAACCTCCACAATTCCCATCGCAATTGTTCGATCTCAGTCACGACGCACCAATTGATAGAGTTTGAAGATTGAAACTCTACCGTAAACTCTGTAACCTCTCTCTTTATTGATTATCAGAACTGAATTACAAAGATGCTCAACAAGCTTCTCACGATCTCATGGCGATCGGAGGTATGGGTCTCATAACGACTCCACAACAACAACAATATCAAGCATGAAGAAGAAAATACAAGCAATGTTCTTATTTAAAGACGATGAAATCAACGGCAAAGCCTCCGATTGTAGTCGAGTCTTTGCCTTCCCCTGCCACGTCAATTTTAGTTAATGAAAGTCTTCACTTCCTTTGGTCTCTCTCTCCTATACTTAGTCATGAGGAACGTATCAGTTTGTTCTTCACCGGGTTTCTTTGTCAGTTCTGATAGATGAAAGCCATTCGTTTTGTTCCACTTATGATTCTTTCATCAGTGCATCATGCGGAAAACATCACATCTTTGTTTTTTTTTTTTTCCTTTTGGGTCAGATCTTTGTCATTCTACTGAAACAGTGAAGAATATGTTTCCCAACATCTTCTTGACCACGAATACACAAGCATAGAGAACCAAAAAAGCAGAGTTAAAATAGTAATCTACAAGAAATAAAATTTTACAAACTAATACAACAAATCCATCGAGTTGCCATATCAAATTTCCAAACAAGATGTTTTAACTAATACAATGTCAATGCTTATGATGGACAAGTGCATTACCCATTAATTAGCAGCATCTAGAACTATCTCATTTGTTAACATCTGTTTTTGTTATAGTCCATAAAATTAGGGACGTACTCAATTAAACAATCTTGTTCAGTCTGTACTTGCCTCGCTAAAATTTTGAGTAACAATTGGATTGGAATCAGAAACCAACAGAAAAATTATAAAATTATCTGTTTCTTATGTTTCAACAAGTAATAGATGGAAGTCACAAATAGCAAAAGTTAAACAACAAAATCTATGAACACGATCTAAATTTTTGTTCATAAACTGGACACATCTAGCAGAAAGAACCGTTTCAAAGAAAATATTCAGAGAGTAAATCACGAAGCAACCCACAAACACATAATCGAAAATCAACAGAAGTTGAAATCGCAAACCAGAAAGTGGTAAACATAAACGGATAATCATCGGGTCTATTATGGGAATCGAATATAATCTCAACTCAATGAACCACCGGTTGATGTTTAAATTAGAGTAAGAACCGGTCTTGGTAAACCACAAAAATAAAGGTTGTGATTTTTGGAGAGGGTGTGATTAGGATTCCAAATTCGAAACCTATTAGAATCATGTTGTAGAAGATAATAACGGTGATTCAGATTTTCGTGTTGATAATTTTAATGTAGTTAAAAAATTGATATCCCATGCGTTTTTACATGCCACACTAATATCTTTGTCAATATTTATTTATTTCTTTATTATATTAAATGCATTATGTATAATAAATTCTAAAAAAATTTAGATGACATAAAATTTAAAAATAAAATATAATATGCAAATAAAAAAATATTAAGATATTAAATATTTTATAAATGCTAATCCATATACTAATAAAATATATGGATTAGCTAATCCATAAACTTAAATATTTTAGATATTAACATTATATATTTTATAAAAAACTAATCCATATAAATACTATATAATCTTAAAATATTAAATGTATCTCAATATATATATATATATATAGATATTATAGAGTACATAAATTAATAAAAATTTATTTGATAATGTACTATAAAAATATTTGACTAGGAAGAAATATTTGAATAAGTAAAAAAATTTAAAGAGCTAAAATTAAAAAAAAAAAAAAAAAACTAAAGAGCTCGGTTTTGATAATATACCATAAAAACATTTGACTAAGAAAGTTTGATATCAATAAGAAAATAAACGTAATATAGGAATTAACATTTGACCAGAGCAATTAGGTGTTACTAATATTAAAATCTATTTTTCTAGAAATAATATGGTAATGGAACAGAAAAAGAATTGCATCAATTTAATACCTTAATAATATGCACTGATCTAAAAAGTTTGATTAGTGGCACTTGCCCCCTTCTTGGACTACGTGGATCTATATTTGTTTAAGAATTATGAGTTGAGTATATTTATTTCTGAAATCTAAAAAAATGAGTCATGCTTAGCATTTGAATAATGTTAACTAACAACAAAATATTTATTATTCCATTGCGTTGGCAAACAGTCGATGTTGTGTGGGCCCAACACTCTTGTTGGTTCCTACTTCCTAACGCTGAGCAACAATCTCCTGCGGCTAAGACCACATTATCTTACGTTTCCGTCCAATTGAAACAAACCATTAATCAAGTGTGGTTGATAGTGCAGAAGCGGAAAAACAAAATATAAAAACGGAAAGCTGGAAGAAAAAGAAAAATTCCTTCTTTCCTGCGGAAGGAGAAGGAGAAGGAGAAGAGAATCTATATTTGATTACACAGAGAATCTATTCCGACGAACATTCCGGGTGGATTTTTGTTGAATCTTCTTTATTGAGGTTTTTTTTGGTGGTTTCGAAGATGATGGTAGCTAACAGCTTCGATCTATGGCAAAAGGATGTTTTTTTCTCTGCAGCCGAAGAGGTTCAAGAATCTGCCGATATGTATGTTTCGATTCTCTGTTTTTGTTTTCACGTCGATTCATTAATTATGGCTTTGTGATGTGGAAATCGGAGTTTTAATGGAGAAATAGGTTTTTTTTTTTTTTTTGGGATTGGTTGGCTCTAGCGTGATCTAAGTGAGGACTTATGTGTATTTGATTTTTGTCTTTTAATTTCCTGGGCAATAGGTGAAGGAATTGAGTTTATCAAATTTGAAATCTTTTTGAGTTATGAAGCAATTCAAGTTCTACAATTTGTCTGTCTTGTTCTTTTGCTGTATTTCCCAGAATGGAATCTGCATATAGACTGTGGATTAGAGAGAAGAGAGAACGTCCAGAAACCGTAGATTCAGACGAGCTCTGCAAAGAACTCCAAGCAGCTTTGAGCACAGCAAAATGGCAGGTGAGTCAAACTTTCACCACTTTCTTTGTATATCTGACACAAGAACGGTCTTTTCGATCATTCCCTGGTTTCTTTCAAGTTAGTGATTTTGGTGTTTTGTTGTAACTTGAATCAGCTGGAAGAGTTCGAGAGGGCAGTGAGGTTGAGCCATGGACGTTGTCGAGATGACACTACATTGACCAGGCATAAACAGTTTGTCGCCGCTATTGAAAACCAGATATATCGAGTACAATCTTCTCTGCAGGAGGCTTTAAGCGAGAATGGGAAACAACCTTTGCGTTGGGTGGATCTTAACAAAGAAGAGCGTGATGACCTTGCCATGTTTCTATCTGGATCTTCTCAGACATCTGGGAGTTTAAACAGTGAAAGCATCAACTTGAGAGATTCCTCAGCAAGTTCCCTAACAGAAAATCCACGTGGGATCAACGGACGAAGAGAGGCTAGATGTTACGGCGACACTCCCGACTGTGTGATAGACATTGAAGAGAGAGGAAGCCCGGAAAGCGCTGATGCCATAATCCGCGTGCAGGCAGATAAAAAAGCCGGTACAAGAAGAACATGGAGTTCACCTAATGTACCGAATATCAGTGCGTTGAGGATTAATGTTCCTGTTGATGCGGAAGAAGAGGAGAGGAAGAGATTTGTGTCACAAATCGAAGCCACTCCTAAAGAAAAGGGATCTAAACCTCTGTTTTGGCTGCAGAGATGTCGTGATTATAACCAGGTAAGCTTCCGCAATTGAAATTATCTCTACACGATGATATTGGATTATAGGTCTTAGTTGTTTACCATTTTGCAGCTCTTTGACAGAGTCAGATATTATCAAAGGCGGTTTCGCGTTCCATTTAGCCGCCCGATTCAGCTCATTCTTTCCTTAACGCTAATCTTGTTTCTTCTATGTGAGTCCGTCTTCTCTGGGTTCTCATGAGTTACGCCACACCATTGTTCCATCGCAGTCTCTTTAACAGCAGTCTCTTTAACAGTGCCGGTTTCCTTCTTTGTTTCTTCCCCTGCAGTACTCTTTGGAGTTTATTAATCTTGAGAACTTAAACTGTGGTTTCGGGAAACTCTCAAGAAAAATTGACAGGTGAATAATATTCTGAAAATCTAAATCATAACTCCAAGGTTTTTACAACAATCTTTGAACGTCACATCCTTCTTGTGGATCTTGCAGGTTCTTTTTTACAGATTCTTGCGTGTTGGTCACACACACCTTAGATGCTACATGATTCAACATCCCTCAAGAAAGAAGAGAGATCAAAGGCTTATTCAAGAACCAAAGAAGAACAAGCCTCTCTTATCCTCAGGGAACATATAGGAACCTGTAAATTTGTAGATCAATTTGTAAAACTTGAAGCTACGTTTCGTAAACTTTAGACGTGTCACTGAAGAATACCAATGCGTGTTGTGTTCAATGATATCTCCAGTGTTTGTTTGTCTCTCAGATATTATTTTGGAACAAACAATCTTTGTCCCCTTCACTTACTTCGCAAGTGTCTTTGGTTCGAATCATTGTCTTACCTTCTTTTAAAATGCTCATTACAGCCCAAACTATAAATTTAGGTCAATTCTAATGAAAGAAAAAAAAACTTTATTAGAATGATCCTTTGATTTTTGTAGTTTTTTTTCTTCTCCGATCACATAAATATCCAAAATCACAAATTAGCCATTCCGCAAGACAAAACAATTTTGTTTCATAACATTTTACAGAATTTAATGTACATTTCTTTTTGTTTTAGTAGATTCGGTATTACATTAATTATATTTACTTTTTTTTTTCTTTCATTTTCTACTATTTCACACTCTTCCGAAAATATTGATTTTACCAAAAATGTTAAAATAGAAATGCTTGGTTTTCGAACATAATGCTGAAAGAAATTAACTCTAGCGAAAAGAAAAAAAAATATACAAAAAGTGTATGATATTAGAATTTGATTAAGACCTCTGAAATCGCAGGATGATCATAGAGACACATGAATATGGTGAGAATGATTTGTGAAGAACCAAAAAAAGTTTTATTAATTCTAGAAGTCTCTCTGGACGAGAAGAAAGGTGAATGTCACAGTCTATAAGATGGAATGTGTGTATTATCGATATATCATACAATTTTATCAACCATGGATTTCGAAGCACAAGTAAATGCTAAAAAAGATAGAAATTTGCTGTCTAAATCACAAAAAATTGACTAGTCCCCGAGGAAAAAAGTAAGGTTAATAAATTTTCTTCATGTCCTTCTCGTGCCACTTCTGATCATCATTCATTCCTCCCACCACCTAACAAATTGAATTTTGAAAAAACAATATAAAAATTAAACGACTTATGTTTATATATATATTGACCGAAGTAAATAAACAAATGAGCTGTAATACCAAAACAAAACCATATAACATTAAGAAAAAGGTACTCACTATTATCGATATTGTTTCACCAAAATATTTTACAATATCGACATTCTTTCACAAAATAAATTACAATATCGAGAGTTGTTGTAAATGACGATTCTGTCCTTCTCAGTCTTCTCAGTCCACGGTCCACGCACGCACAATGGTTCTTAGGGATAATATAGTAGTTTACGCATGGGGCACCCAAAACGGTGCCGTTGCAGCGACGCTTGTGGGCTCCTTGCAACTTAAGGCGTTGAGAAACCTCCAAGAAGGAGACGGTGACGGGGATCGAGATCTACGAGCTCTCCGGTCAGCAGGAGACGAAAACATAACCGGTGGAATATTCCGGCGAATCTGTCGGCTTTTTATATCCTTTAGTTCGATCTCAGGCGGAAACTTAACCATTCCAAACATGATCACATACCATTTCGGTCTTACACTTTTTCCATTTCCAGACGATACCGTTTCAGGCTTCGTCCTACTTTTTGCCGGAGAAATATTCTTCGGTGGAGAATGTACGGTGGTTGGACCACGATTTAGCTTGCGATTATCTAAAGAACGGCTTGGCCTCATGAGTCCGGCATTGTCACTTGCCACGGGACGGTTAAGCTTGTTGCCTTGTATTGCCGATAAGGACTCGGATCTTGCGCGAATTCGAGGGCTAATGTGTTCGGGAGGCGAAAATAGGGCATTTTGGTAGTTTAAAGGGATGATTTTACCGCCAAAGATTATGTTTTCTGCCGGAGAAACGTCGTAGGAGGTTGAGGTGAGGAACTCAAAAAACTCCGTCGACGGTTCACGGTGGTCTTCGGTGGTTGTTGGAGTGGCGGTGGAATTGGTAGTTTCGTCGTCGAGGGGAAGATCTCGGAGAGAGAGTGCTTCTTCTTTTTCTTCTTCTTCTTCTTCTTCTAGGCGATCATGAAATGGATTTGTGGGTTTAGGGTTTTGGAGATTGCTGTTTTGTGAAGTTTCCATGTTTTGTTAGGGAGAGCTAGAGAAACATAGAAAGAAGATATTGAAAGTATCAAGTTTTGTCACCACATATATATATATACATGGCCTCCTAGAGGGTGGTCAAATATTTAATTTTTACAAGAACTTTTGGAAAGGAAATATTCTTTAGGTGTTTCTAATTATCTAATACATATATTTGTAGATTTTTGACTCGCCCAATTTATGGGGTTGCCCAAATTTTCATGATTTGTGTCATATGTCAATTTACTATTTGATACACATATGAATTGTTTTTCTCGACTCATTGCTATACCTTCTATATATTGTTTGAAAAAAATTAAAAATAAAAAGGAAACACTAACGTTTTTTTTTTTTTTTTTTTTGAGTTTATTGGCTAAATATGCCATCACGATTTTATATCAAATAAAGTTTACTACTACTGTTTTAGTTTTGTTTTAATAAAGAAAAACGAATATATATATATGACAACATTTTTTTGTTTATATATCCTAATCCCATTTTAAAATCAGAATTGCAAGTTACCAACATCATCATCGATCCAAATCATCCTTTTATATAGACGAAAATCATTTTCCATTCATCTCTTTTTTATATAAAAAATCATCGTATCTTATTATATATCAATATCATCGTGTATATATATCATCCCAAACGCATATTCGATTAATATATTTTCAGAAACAAATAACTTGTAAACATTTGTATTTTTTATCCTGCACTAACAGGCAATCTCAAACTTCATCGATTAACTTGTTCACCGATTATAATCCGCAACCTCGAACAAAACGTTTTAAAATGACTAAACTTTTTTTTTTTTTTTGAACATTTTCATTAAAAATGACTAAACTAAACTAATATATTTCGCTTTATGTAGTTATATATTTGTATATATATTTATTTTTTCAAATTATATCATAGGTAGACCCGAATTTTAATTTTAATAACTCTTTCATAGTCTTTTATATATGTACAAACGCAGAACAATCATCTAGTACATAATTTAATTATATGACATGCTATTTTGTTGATAACAATCTTACTGAGAATTGATCACCTAAGAAATTGTGTATTGGTAATATATCGAAAGCACCACATAAAACCACATAATGATTCGATAAGATTCACTAATGATATTTAGAGACTTTTCTTATTTGTTGGTCAATATATCATACTTATACATTAACCAAACAATATTTATAGCATATATTTGTTGGTGATCTGTATAATATTATTTAAGAAAACATTTTTGAAAATGAATTTTGTTTTGTAAGTTATTACATAAAATATCATTACAAATAAAAAAACATAATTGAAATAGAAATTTATATAATTGTCTTTTAAAGTTATTGATAAGAATATGAAAAATATTTATTTCTCATTAGATATGTTATTTACTATTTAGTTTCTTAATTATTATGATATCATTAAATAATAATCAATCCATACATATTTAAACAAAATATATTCGAGATCTTGCAAAATATTTTTCACTATGATTGTTATATTTTATTTGAATATATATAAAACAAAAATTTGAAATTTTTTTTTACTAATTTTATAAAGAGTTAGACACGAAAAAATTGATATTTTAAGAGTTTGTGGACTGACCACAAAAACCATAGTCATTAAGCGGTGCATATGAGAGTTGTGTTTTCAAGATTATAGGTTTTTGCGGGTTAGTCCGAATAATATTTTAATTCATTGCAAAATGAGTTAACTATATATGTTAGTCCGGATTGACAGTTATATATATAATCATTAGTTATACATATTATAAAATTTAGATAAATTTAAAGCGCTATATAACTAGCACGAGTTGAATCCTAGTATATCATACATATCATTAACTAAACAATATTTGTTGGTCAATATATAATACTACATATTTAGTCTCTAAATATCATTAGTGAATTTTATCGAATTATATTTTATTTTCATATTACAAAATTGAGTGATTCAAAAGCATGGTCTAGATTCTAGAATGATTGATATTGATAGATTTACTAATGTTTTTCCCAATCGAATATAAATTTCTAAGAAACAACAAATGAAACTCTAGTTTTTTTTTTTGCTAAACTTGAAGCTCTAGTTGAAAAGACTTTATACTTTTCTATCTCTAGTTGTATTGGATTTTGAGGCTTTTATATAAAGAGATTTGTCTTCATACTTTATATAGATTCGAATTGTAACGGTGCCACACAAAAAATAAATAAAGATATTTGTCTCAATCGATTTTTTTCTCTCTATTATGATCAATTTTCATTAAATATCTATTTTAAATAGACCGGAGTGTGAAGAAAGAGCAAATGGGCAAGTGGTTGCCACACTTTTGCTGCCATCTTACCGGTGTAGAGTTCGACTCCACCTGCTTTTTATGTGTGGGGATATTTGACTATTACACCGGCCTGTTGTGATCTAAAATGATGACAAAAAAAAATAGACTAGAGTGTGGATTGATAGTTAGAGCTGTCAAAATGGGTTGTCCACGTCCATTTTGACCCGTCCAAGATTGACCATTTTGACCATCAATGATAGTTAAGGAAGGAGGAATAAAGTTTACACAAGAAACTATATGAAGAATATTGTTTGTGAAAAGATAGTCGAGATTAATTAAGAGGAAGACAAAGACATGGTGACAAAATAAAATAAAAACAAGTGGCAAGGTAAAATTCGGTGCGAGTAACTGAGGTTAGCGAGAAAATGATATAGTTTAGATTATTACAAATATCTCGTAAAAATGCAACTACTAAATTAGCTCGTTGATGAAAAGCTATCCTGATATAGTTTGGATATATATATACATATATATATAAAGAGTATACAAAATCGAAGAAGTGGGAGAGCAATGAAAGGAAATCATTTGTTAAAGAACATAGCTAAAGGAATGCAATTAGAGCCACAAACTCCACTTTTATCTTTCGTTTTCAACTTACGCTGCAAGGCACAAGTCATAATTAGGTTACTCATATCCACATTGCTTGACCACAAAGTTTAATTTGTTTTCCCTTTTTATAACAATTTCATATGGTGCGATGTTACTATTATCTTTTTTTTTTTTTAATTATTAGGATGTTCTGGGTCAAAGTAGGTACATCCTCGGGTCCGAGACCAAGGTATTTTGTATGGTTTCGTTCCAACCGTCACTCAATCCTATAACTTCTAGGTTTTGTCTTTGATACTTTTTCAGTTGAGTTAACGACACTTGGTGTTACTATTATTACACACTATTATCTTTTTTTTTAACACTGATACAAATTATAACAACAACTACAACGGACAATGCATATCTGCTCCACAAGGATCCACGATCACGATGAACGGCTGTATTTGCACCATGTTGAAGATTTTCTTATAAACATGTCTTCATTAATCTGCAAAAATCGCATCATCTGAGAATCAAACCTTAGATCTTCTAGTATAGAAGCATTAATGAACTATTTAGTCAACCACCATACTAAAGGGGTTTCCAATAAATATTATCTTTAAACACAAAAAGTGTAATGATTCACACAAGAGTTCACTTCAAAAGTTTTTTTTTGTTCAAACAAACAAAAATAAATGATGTGGATAACTTTTTTTTTATCAGCATGCTGAATTTATAACCGATTTTCTTTATCATAGTAAAAGACTAAAAGATAACTTTTGTTTATTTATGAAATGAAAAGAGCTCAGAAACGACGACAAATACTTTGCACTACATGGATGACGGATCCATATTAATAAAAAAAAGAAATTTGATGAGTTGTTCGCCCAATTGTTTTGTCATATACGTGAATAACTCGTGTAAATCATTTTAGTTTTGGATTAATAATTATTTTAGAATTCTAATGTAATATAAATAATCTAAAATACTAGTTGGATGGTCAAAGAGAAAGCCGGCTAATTTTTTGTTTAGGCAAGCCGACAAAATGTTGGTATGGTGTAAAGATCAAAGTCAATGCAATTACTGGACTTTTAAAAAAAAAAATTATTCATATTCACTTCAAAAAAAATTACCGTAATTCACTCTTCATTCTAATTGCTTCCGTGGAAACCCTTTATTCTAATGGTTGACTTAAGAGTTTTTTTTTTTAACACTGAATAAATTATGAGAACTACTACAATGACAAGGTTGACTTAAGGGTTATTTAATATTTTTATATCAAGAAGATTGGATTTTAATTATCAGAAGATGTAATTTCTCCAGGTTAAAGGAGACAATCTTAAAAAAAGAAAATATTCAGTGTGGTGCAAGGAAAGTTGTTTGCCGTGGTCCCAGTCTGCATCCAATCTGAATGGATTCTTATGAAACAAATAAATTATCAGTTAAAATTTTATTTTTATAATTATTCTCTTAATTTATAATAAAAATTTCAGACGAAAAAAACTATTTGCTTCCCAACCCCAATTTGTATATTTGTGGGACTAAAAGTCTAAAACCAAACTAATCCGAGTTGTTTTGGCTGGATACATAATATCCGGATCCGAAAAAATAAAACGAAACCGATCCGAAAAAGAGGAACCGAACCCGAACCGAAACCGATTAAATACCCGAACGGATCCTAGATTCCTATATCCGAAGAACCGAAACCGAATCCAAACCGAACCGAGAACCGAATGGATACCCGAAATACAATTATATACCCAAAATATTAATTATATTTAGATTTGATAACCCGAAATTACAATTATAAATCCAAAAACATGTGTTATTTTTATACCAAAATGATTGAGAGACCCAAAATAACCTAAATATACGAAGTTTTTAGTTATGTTTGTTAAGTTTTGACCAAATTTTATTTAAATTTAACCAATTTTATTCAAATTTAACAAATTTCATTTTATTTTTATGATTTTTCGGATATCCGAAACCGAATCCGAACCGAAATTCTAAAATACCCGAACGGATCCTAAATTCTTATATCCGAAGAACCGAAAACCCGAATAACCCGATCCGAATCTGATCGGATATCCGAACGCCCATGGCTATTAAGAACCATGTCCAAATAGGTTGTCCATTGGTCATAATAAATAGATTATTGTGATTTTGTAATTTTTTTGATTCAATGAAAGCTCCAATTTTTTCTCAAGACAGAGACAACAACAATGACTCAAAAAAAACAAAATTCTTCTTACATCCAACTTCCTCTTTGCAAATCTATCAAACGTAAACGTATCAAAATCAAACAAAATTTTCCTCGTGGAACCAAAAGTGAACAAAACATATGGTAAGAAAACACTATCAATCTTCTTACGGACCACAGAAACTTCCTTCCTCATAGGATCTGCCATAGACTCAAGCTCCTATAAAAGAAACAACAAAATCATATAAATCAAAATCAACATATTTAATCCAACTCTGTTGAAATACTATTGAATCAACATTTTGGTCCCTATAAAAGAAATTTTCAACAAACCCAAACACTTGCGAACTGGGCTTCGCCCATGGACGGCCCAACCAATTACTCTCACCAAAAACCCTAAACGACGAGATTGAAGCAGAAAGCACAAGAGGAGCTCCGATCTTCGACTCGTCTCTTCGTTCGCCAATCTCCCAAGCACAAGATGGCGGTAAGTTTCGATCTCTCTCCATCTTCCGTAGTTTGAGGTCCGATTTCTTGTTTTAGGTTAGAATTGTAGCTGTTAAGTAGTATAAGGGCTTGCAAAAAGCTGCGAAATTCGGTATTCTGAGCTCCGATTTCTCTGCTCTTTCTTGTCTGTTTATCTAATTAGAAGTAAATATTGGAGTATCTGCGAATCGTTGGGTATGGTTTTAGCGGATACGATTTCGGAATTGTTCCAATACTATATAGAATTTGATTCAATGGATTACGCATTCCTGTTGAGGTGGGATGAGAAGAATGTGTGTGATGATTTCAGACCATACATCTTTGATTATACATCTTTTGAAATTTTTGTGCAGACCATACCAGTAAACCCGAAACCATTCTTGAACAACTTGACCGGAAAGACGGTTATTGTTAAGCTCAAATGGGGAATGGAATACAAAGGTATTATCTTTTTTTGGTGAAATTATACAGCTTGATTGATTGATATCCAGAGCTTAATACTCTTCCCTGAATCTGTCTATTTCACAGGTTTCCTTGCCTCTGTTGACTCCTACATGAACTTGCAGGTAAGCTCTTATCTTCTATTTTCAATTCGATAACTCTCGCTAAAGTTACATTTTATTTTGTCATTTTAAGCAAAGATTGATGTTGTTATACCACCTGCTGAATGTTCCTTCTGCTTAGATGCTCAAACCCTACTAAGTGATGATGAAAATCAATATACTTGGATCATTTTTCATTGTAACCATTGAGATTTTCCATACTGTTTTGTAGCTGGGAAACACCGAGGAGTACATCGATGGGCAATTGACCGGAAACCTTGGTGAGATCTTAATCAGGTAAACTCTAATCTCATTCTATATCCCTCGCATTTTTTTTTTTTATTTTTTTCTTAAAATTCAGTTTATGTTTTCAACATTCACGCTTGTAACTGGTCTGAAACATAGCTCATTATCTCTGCTAGTTTTTGATTCAGTAACTAACAATCACGCTTGTAAATTGGTCTGAAACTTTTGGATTTCTTGGTTTAACTTACTGACTTCGTGCACACAGATGCAACAACGTTTTGTATGTCCGTGGTGTGCCAGAAGATGAAGAACTCGAAGACGCTGATCAAGACTAGCATGTGCCTAAGGGCTTAGAATCTGTTTGAATCTTTATTGTATTCTATGAGCATTTTAACCCAATTCGCGAGATTTCAGTATGCTGTTCTTGAATCTCTTGAGATGTTTGATACCTTAAAACTGAAAGTCACAATCAGAAGCCGCTTAGCTCTATGAGGAATCGAACTTGTTGCCGGTTTTGTCTCAATGGGATGGAATGCTTGTTGTTTTAAACCATCTTTATCAGGTCTCTACGGCCCAAAATAAGTTGTATATGTCAAGTTCCATTGGCCACCACATTCATAGAAACAAAATGATCTCACGTAGTTCTCCAGTGAAATTCAATTTTCCTGTCTATTGATTATTTGAAAAAGCTAGGATAAAAACATAGTTTGAATTCAATTATACAATCATGTGACATCATTTACATATACTTGATTTTCATTCATGTGACATCATCTTTATCGAGTAAAAATTGTAGATTTTTTTTATATCCTTTCGTCAACGACAACGAGTAATAGTTTTTTTTTTATTCCTAGACTAGGGTGTGATCCGCGCTACGCGCGGACGTTGTAAACAATTTTTCTAAACAGGTTTTGATTGTCTAATGTTATTTTATTTTTTGAATGTGGTAGTTAATTGAATTGCCGCTATCGGCTTAAAATATGTGTATTTTTTTTTTTTGTTTATTTTCATAATTTCCTAAAATTATGATCTTATATGTATTTGTTTAGTGGATATTACACATTTTTACTTATTTTTTTTCTTTGCATAATTTTTGTTTGTAAAGAAAGATCTTAACAATTTAAATTTTTCTTTGCATAATTTTTGATTTTTTCTTTTTTTTTTCATCTAAAACCTATTTGTTGAAGCCGTTGTAAAATATGTTTCCCTTTAATATTAATGGAACTGTTTCTAACAGTTTAATATTGAATGATTCCTTATTTTATTTTATTTTTCATTTTTATATTATTTTTAATCAAATTTTTTAACATCATTCTTTTAATCGTGTTTCATGTTGGATTCTAATCCTCTTTATTATGTGTTTCTTAACTATATTATTTTTAAATTTTTGCAACACCAATTTTTGAAACCCCCCCTCGAAAAAGTAATTGAGAAGTTCGTTATTCTCGCCGTCATCAGCGTAGTGTTATATTGACGGCAGTCGGAAAAATTCCCTCTTGATTGTCCAACTAATCACAGACCAATGACAACATTTGTTGATTGTTGGTGGTTAGGAACGTGGCCTGCGGGAATGAGATAACAGAAGAGGCGGGTGTGACCCTAAAACTTAAAATTGAAATAATAAGATCTGGTTTGTACTCTCTCCTCTACAACGATTGATCTTTCTTCGGGTATATCGTCACCGTCGTCCCTGTGAAGCGATTCTCCATCGGTGAGTCCGACATATGTGTTTTTGGGTAAAAGACACTTGGCATATTTGAGCTAATTAAGGTCAAATAATGACCCATGTTAGGCCATTTAAGATTTAGTTTGTGTTGTTATCCGAAATTTGCTTTCAGAAATTTATAATCAAAACTAGAGATTAATGGTGATGTCCTTGTTTTGTGTACATGTGGTATTTTTTTTTAAAATGTTATTCAATCGAAAGTGAGAGTTGTAGAAATTATATATAATTCAAATTGTCAAGCTATGTCAATTCCCTTTTTGTATAATTAATATCTTAATGGGCCTATTTTTGTATATTTTAAAATTTTTGTTTTATGTTGGGTTTTTTTTTTTGGATCTTTTATTTTATGTGTGTGTGTGTTTTAATGTTTGGATCTAGTATGTGATCCGCGCAACGCGCGGACGTGAACATAATTTTTTTATAAAAAAAAATTGCTATAATATTATTTTAGTTTTATTAGTATGATTGTTAATGAATTAGTCTCTATTAGCTTCAGAAATGTGGATTGTTTATCCTAAAGTTTTTTTTTCCTTTCTTAATTTTATGTTTATTTATGTATTTGTTTAGTGGATGATCCACAATTTGATTATTTTTTTTTCTTTGGTTGACTATTTATTCAATTAGTTGGTTTTTAAAATTTAAGTTTTTGTCATTTTTAAGTTTAGAGAATTGTATATTTTAAAACCCAAGTGAATACTAATAAAATAAATACTTCAAAATTGGGTTAGTTTTGTATACTCAGAAAGTTATTTCGAATACTAATAAAAAGAAAGTTAGTTTTGTGAGTTTAGAATTCTCAGTACTTATTAAAAAAAGATACTTCGAAATAGGTCCATGTTTTTTTATTTATTTTGACCTAAAACTAAATACTAATAAAATGTTCAGAATTTATTATTATTCATCTTCGATGATCCAGTATTGCTGACTACAAAATGAATCTAATTTTATTTGAAAAATAATTTAATTTCTATCACTAATTTACTATCAAAGTCATGTAGATGTGTGAGTTAATGGAAACATTTGAGATAATATTGGCCGATTTGGAAAAGTATAAGAAATATGGGGTCAAGCGTCGATCTAAACATTTTGAGAGAGAGAGAGAGACTTCTTGTGAATATGATTATCCTGTAAAAAAACATTACTCACTCTTCTAAAACCTTCGACTTCTATGATATCTTCCATCATCGCCGGTGAGATTTCACTTTCAATTTCAATCACAAAGGGTGTGATCCGCGCGGACGTGGTAAACAATTTTTTAATCTAATGGTATTTTATTTTATTTGGTCTCGTAGTTAATTTAAATATCTCTATCAGCTTAAGATCTGTGTATTTGTTTCTTTAAATTTAATTTATGATCATCTATGTGTTTATTTATTGGATGATACACATTTTTACCTGTTTTTTTTTTGGTGATCAATTTTAGGGGTGGACGTTCGGATCTTCGGATCGGGTATTTCGGGTTTAGGGATTTAGGTACCGATCGGGTATTTTAAAAATTTAGACCGGGTTCAGTTCGGGATCGGATCCGGTATTTATTTTAAGATCCGAATTTTTTTGGATATGTTCAGATCCAGATCCGAAAGTATCCAAAAGTATCCACAATACCCGAATAAATCGAAATCCGAGACAAAACACAAAAACATGAATATTCATTTCACTAAAACCAATATACTTTCAAACCAAAATTATCCAAAATACCCAAAAATTTCAGAAAAAAACAAAATAGGTGTATTCGATATACACATTATATCGAAAATATACCTAAAATATTTGAAATACCTAAAAAATAATTAATATATTTGGATTTATAGTTGTAATTTTGGATATTTGGGTTATATCAAGTCTAAATATAATTAATATATTTGGGTATATAATTACACTTCGGGTATTTCGGGTATCCATTCGGTTCTCGGTTCGGGTTCGGTTCTTCGGGTATAGGAATTTAGGATCCGATCGGGTATTTTAAAAATCCGGATCGAGAATTTTTGGATCCGGATAATTTTCCCACTCCTAATCAATTTTATGCAATTAGTTGTGTTTTTTAAAAGGAAGATATTTACATTTTAAAGTTGCATAATAATTTTTTTTTTTGTTTCATGTGAAGTTATTATTTTTGGAGTGTTTCATGTATGATTTTAACTCTATTTATGTATGCAATATGTTTGTGATTCCTAAGTCTATTTTTTTTTATTTTTTAAACGATTTCCATATATAACTGGAGAGAAAGATGAAAATTTAGCCAACGTATATGGCTATTGATAAGGGGTAAGCCCATTACAACAATAATAGAATTAAAAATTGATCAAATTTTGGCGGTATCCTAAATCGTAGGTATCCTGTCTAGGGTTTTGGCGGCTGCAGTCTCCGCGAGGCTTTGAGCGTTCTTGTAGAATTTGAATTAGAGAGTGATATTATGTATGCGGTGATTACATGGAGAGTGACCTTGAAGGGTTTGGGACGTCTTTGAAGGTTTTTTTGTTTTCAATTTTGAGCAAAAGGCGTAGCTTGAAGAAATTTTTATTGTGTTCTTTATTTTTTTATTATTTTTTTGATCATGTTAAATTGTGTGGTGACTGCTGAGGTGGTAGATGATGTGTATTCACCAAAAGAGAGAAAATCTTTTTTTATATATATAGATTTCTCAAAAGGAATACATTTTTAATAGAAAAGATAAGACTTTTAACAACAATAAAAGACAAATAATGCTTTGAAAATTTATCCTTGGAATTAAAGTATCATTATTGTTGATGCCACGTATAGTTAATAGGAATCACATAAAACTTATACTAAATCACACAATACTTATACGCCGATGATCGATTCCTATTAATTATACGTGGAATTTTGTTTGTTTAGCTATTTAGTTTTATATTAGATGTTTTTGATTTTTTTTTGTTTCATTTTATTAGATGTTTTGTAAGTTTCTATACAAAATTTAAATGTATTTAATAATTTGTGATCATCCCTTTATATTATGTAGAATTTTTATGATTGGTTGAATTTTTTAAAAATTAAAATATCATTTAATGATATTTTATAAAGAAAACTAAATTTCTTAATCTGCACGTTTTTAGCTAATTTTTTTTATAAAATGGAATTAAAAAGTACTAAAAAACTTTACGACTAAAATTTTATCTAAGACCCTAAAAAAAAATATATATATATATATATATCCGAGAAACAAAATAGTTGATACATTAGACTAATTTATGAGGCGGAGAGAAACACAGAAGAAAAAAAGTGGTTGAAAGAGGAAAGAAACATGTTGTTGTTATTGTTGGAAAGTTTTATCTCCACCTACTTAATTGCGCAGGTATCAATGTAACTCACGTGCTATTCCATTATAAACTATATAGTATATGCTCTGCCTACCCACCATATCTTATATCATTCCTCTCATTTTTCATTTTTCAATAAACGTATTAAAATAATATTCTCAACCACCACCAAAACGCACTTCCGGTTTTAACAAAATGCTTTTATTTCTCTCTTTATCTCAACCCTTATCATTATTAATCATTTGACTCTTAGAGCATCCACATTGGTAATAAAATGTGGATGTCTTTAAATATAAAATTATTAAAATTTGAGTAAAAGGAAGAAAGAGAGTGTTTTTGGTTGAAATAATGGGGTGTATTGAAATATAAAATTAATAAAATTTAAGTAGAAAGAGAAAATAGTGAGTAGTTTTGGAGAGATTGTGTCTCCGGGAAGACATAAGAGAGTGAAATTAGGAGTATGTTTAAATATAAAATTAATAAAAATTAAGTGAAATGATGAAAGAGAAGGTATGAAGTTGAGTAAAAGGATGAGAGAGTGTATTTTTAATATTTTTTTATCTGTGAGACATCACATTTTATGTGCAATGTGGATGGTCTTACAACCGCGACATATCACCTTTTTTGCCCCTTCACTGTTGCCCAATTTGTGTTTCAAAAAAACAAGTGTTGGCCAATTTATATGGGGTAATAATACTTAAATCCTGAGTTTACTTAAGCTGTCTCTTACACAAAATCTTTAATAATGTGTTATAACTTATATGCATGTGTATCTTAAGAACATATCATAAAAAATAGCAAATTCTGTAACTGTATTTTGCTGTTTTCAAATTATGTAACTATTTATAATTTAAAATAGCATGTTACTTTTGTTTCGTACCACGCAAACACTGTTGTCCAATAGACATACAATTTACGTTTACTCACATACACAAATAAAAAATAACATAAACTTGCAAAATTGCGTGATATATAGTAAAACAAAACATGATATCAAAATTGAACACTTAATGCTATAGTAGAAGCCATGATTATTTACTTAGATAGTTTCCCATTCATTGGTCATAAGAAAAATTGACAAGTATTGGTCTTTAGTAATGGATCATTCATTAATCTACGGATTAACTTTAACCAGTCCATTATAATCGGTGATGCCATACCAAGACCGGTATAGTTCTTCTTCACCACGTTCATACATGTATGGTGCACATATATGCCAAATTGATTTCAATCTGCTTACGTTAAACCAAATTTAAGCTTCAGCAGTAATAACTATGGAGACATATAACTATTTATAAAAACATAGAAATAGTACTTGTCCCAAAATGTTGCTGCTACATTAATATTTCACAAACGCCCCATCACATCTTATGCATTTTTTTTCTATCTTTCGTGTGGGGGCTATATAACAAGAGTTTAAAAAATAGAATTGTCAAATATGTGAAGAAATATAGAAACTAAATTAAAAATGGGGGAGGAGAAAAAAAGAGAGGTCCTTTCCTCTTGTGATCACAAACTTAATGATCATTTCATGATATTGTGGCATTTCTGTGCCGTATATATAATATAAGTACACAGTGAGTGTGTGGGAGGGCTTCAACAGTTTCGTTACCATACATCTCTCAGATATCTTCCACTCATTTGCAGATTCTTCACAAAGCTCTCTGCTTTCGTCGAATCAATTGATCCCTGGAAACAAGACAAGACAAGACATAATAAGTAAACCCATCAGAGTCTGTTTGTGATGTACGATTGATCTTAAATCAGATAACAGTTGGTCTCTCTCAGGTTTTGAGTGTGACACAAACCTGTTCTTGAGCTATTTTGTGGAGAGATCTGTGAACGTCTTTTGCCATGCCTTTGGCGTCACCACAAACATACACATAGGCTCCTTCAGAGATCATGTTCCAGATATCAGAAGCCTGCATCCGCAAAACAATGTCAGCACAAGAATCTCGATCTGAGTTTTTGATTGTATTAAGCAGAGGAATTAAGACATACCTTGTCCATCATCTTGTGCTGTACATATTCTTTGGTGGGTCCTTCACGAGAGAAGGCCAGACTTAGTTCCGAGAGTGCACCGCTTTCAAGAAACCGCTGGAGCTCTTCCTCGTAGATGAAATCCTACAAATATGAAATTACTTGAGAAGTCCGTCTTTGGTATTGAGAGATTTGAGATCTTGAGAAATGGCTTTCTTACCATTCTACGGTTTCTGCATCCAAAGAACAAAACTGATGGTCCAAGTTCAACACCAGATTCTACCAACGCGAGTCTTTCCTGAAGGAAACCTCTGAAAGGAGCCAACCCAGTCCCTGGACCGATCATGATGATCGGTACCTTAGAATCAGAAGGAAGCTTGAAATTGGATTGCCTAACAAATATCGGCGCTGAGCAACAGTTTTCATTCTTCTCATAAGGCACAGCACTCTGTGATTACAACGCAAAAAAAAAAGCACCCAGATTTAATCCTAGTGTTTCGATAAGAAATGGCACAAATAGCAAAAAGATTACAATGCGATATGTTTCCAAGAAGCTGTCAGATTTACGAGGTATTTACCTTCATCCAAGTCGAACACACTCCCTTATGAACCCTGCCGGTTGGCATCTTCTCATAAACCAGCGCACATGTGACATGAATTGTAGTTTCAGCAATCCTATGCAAGTAAACAGGACAATGGTCAATACACTAAAAAAAACAGATACGTCTCAAGCGAGCAACTTGAAGACAAAAAGACAATGAGAAGTACTCACTTGGGAGATGATGATATCGAATAGAACCTAGGCTGCAACCTTGGAGCAACTGCAGCGAAGAAGACACCAAGCGGCGGCTTGGCTGATGGAAACTCGGCCATTACCTCGAGTAGACTTCTTTGACTCTCTACCACCCACTTTGAATATTCATCCTGGTGTAGAAAGGATTACAATACATACTTGTCAGAGAAAATTTTACAATGTAGAATGAAGAGCAGAAGTCAACAAAAAGTTCAGGCACAAACCTTTCCAGCAGGTGACGCGAGGTGTTTTAATCGCTCTGCTTCAGCTGGATCAGATGCATGAGCAGCCAAAGCAACTAAAGCGGACTGCAAAAAAACAAGCATGAAAACAATTGAATTCAAATCTCTATGACGACAAACGAAGCTGATCATAACCAGTGGAAGCAGAGCGATCAGATGTGATCCAACCAACCTTCTTAGGAGAACTCAAAAGACATGCATATCGTGTAAGCGCTGTTCTCAAGTTGCAAGGTGGGAATGTAGGAGGAAGCGAGCTGCTGATTGGTGTGCCATCTTCTTTCTCAGAGTGAAGTGAGAAATAAGTATCAGGTGACATATCCAGTAACTTAAGCGCTTCCTCTACAGTTTCATTTAAATTATCACAAAGTACACCAACATGATCTCCAGTTTCATACCTGATAGACAAGTAAATATACATTCGTGTTATTCTTCAAGAATATTTCAAACATATTTCCTCTGATTCTGTAGACATTCTCAAATAGCAGTAAAACTCACGTCAGTCCGCTTCCGGCGATGTCAAATTCCAGATGGGTGCACGAACGGTCAGACTCTGGAGTATGAAGTTCCCTTCTAACAGCAACATTTGCCCTTTAAAGCACCAAAACAAAGCACTGATTAGATGAACTAATAAGTCAATGTTATAAGGGGGAAAAAAAGAAGAAGAAGAAGAAGCCTGCTTGCACCTGTAAGGATGTTGAGCATCAAACACCACATGACCATTCCCGTTGGCCAAGTTTTTCACAATCAAGGCATCTTCAGGGTTGTAAATAGAAACTCTGTATTCTAACACAGCCGCAGTGTATGGTGTAACAGCTGTATCACCTTCTTCCCTCAGCAATGTATCCAACTCGGGCCACAGTGCTTCTCGCCTGCAAGATACAGCAAACTTAGCTCAGAAAACAAAAACAGATGTCCAAAGCAGCAATGTAAATAAGAAGAAGGTGATAGAAGAGAGAGAAAAAAGTGAATACCATGCGGTAAAGTCATCTTCAATACACTGGTCATCATCTCCAAGACCAACATGAACAAGACGCTGTGCACCTGAAAAAACAACTCATCAAGTAAGAAAACAATAATACAGGCAAACACATTAAGATCAGAGCAGAGACCCAAGACGAATGATGAAATAAGGAAACAAACAAACCTTGTTCGACAAGGATGTCATCTACAACCTTGGCAACCTGCAACACAGATTTACGAAACAATTTAAATATACAAGCTCGGTCCAAAAGTATTGGAAGGAAACCGGAATAACACTCCATAAAAAAAAGGGAATAAAGATTCCATTAAAAACCTTATTAAAATGTTCATATTGTCTGTTTCCTAACCCAAACACTCCGTACTTCAGGGTCTTGAGCCATTCTCCTCTATCATTCCCCTGTAAACACATGTCACAGCTTCAGAAACAAGAAAACAGAAACACACGTTACAATAACTAATTGAGCCAAGCAAAACAAAAAGACTCACCTCGGTGAACCATTTGTAGAATCTCGCTGCATTGTCTGTTGGCTCACCGTCTCCATATCTACATACCAGATTGTAAAACCAGATCAGCCACAAGGAAAAAAATACACAAAACTTGCTAGCAATTTCAATATAAGTGAGAAACCAGAAAGGATCAGCTTAAAAACTAACGTGGCTAAGAAGAAGAAAGCCACATCCTCTTTCTTCAATTTCTCCTCGTACTCATCATCATCAGCCGCGTAATCGTCCTGTTAAGAAATTGGAATCAGATCGAAGTTAATAACAAAGCATCCATATTTTTTTATTTTATTATAAAGTTGATGGTATATACCAAATCAACGATTTTGAATCTGGTCTTCTCGTATCTTGCTCTAGCTTCGTCTCCTAAAGCCTGTGAATTTCAAAAAAAACAAAAAATCAAAGTGATTCAATTAGCTAGCTTCATCATCTTCAGTTTGTTCAATTTTGAATCACACCAAATAATCCGCACCTTAGCAAAACCCTCGGCAGTACCGGTCTGTGTTCCGAAGAAGATGGTGACCTTCTTCCGGCCATCGTCAAACTCGTCCTCGCGAGGCTTGATCACCAAAGGCTTAAGCGGCTCGATGCGTTTGGAATTTCCGGTGCCGGATCTCCGCCATACGAGCATAACGATGCAGCCGATGAGAACAGCTATGGAAGTGGTGACAATCATGGCGAATTGACGGTTCTCGATGAGCATAGAGCTCAATTCGGCGGCGACCGACTCGTAAGCGGAGGCATTCGCGGGGTCGGAAACAACCACGGGTTCGCCTTTGATGATGGCTGACATGAGATCGAAGGGAGAAACCTTCATGGAAGAAGACATGGCGTATTGATGAGCCTAGACGAATACTATGAAGGAAGAAGAAGGAAGAAGAAGATCTCTCTCTGTAAATCGGAGGGTTTGGTTAGGTGTGGTGTAGGTGAGAGAGAGAGAGACTCCTATGAGAGAGAAAATAAAATGAGGAAGAAGAAAGATATATATAAAGGCTTGTTTTATTTTATTTTTATTTGTGTGATTGGATGGTGAATTTATTACCAGCGCTCACCAAACCAGACCGGTCAAACCGACCTACCGCGTTTGATTTTAACCATGATGGTTGATTAATGTTAATATGTTTATATATCCTCGTTTTATTATCTACCCTTTTTTTTTTGTTATCATCTAATTCTAGCCTATAGTGATCTTTAATTTGTACTGTTTAAACACACATAACGGCTGTATAATTTTAGAGATAATAGTAACATACGTCATATTATGGTTTGATTTGGTAATAAATATAGAAGTTAATTTTTTATGTCAATTAAAAAAATCAAATATTATTAAAGAATTCAAATAAAAATATGAGAATCAGCAAAGTCTTTAAAAATAGATATATATATATATATATAAGTAGTTAACTAATAAAATATAAAAAAGTAAACATAATGCAAATAAGAATAGGAAAACTAAATATTTAAAAATATGTGACATCATTTAATTAAAAACTAAATTAGAGAATTAAAATAAATAAAAAAATTGTTACTTTGTTAGACTTCTCTAATTGTGTGTGATTTTATATTGACGTTCTCAATTTTATTTTATTAAATTATATTTTTTATAATTTTTAACTGGTTATAAAATATTAAATTATAAATATCGCATATATGTGGGGCTTAATCTAATATTTTATAAAACCAAATAGGTTATTGAGAAATAAACAGAAAAGGATAAGATAGAATGTGTTTGCGTAAAAGTAATCACACTATTAAAATTTAACACACATTATATATGTATTGTCTCCTACGAGAACATGGTATTTATAGTCGAGTAGTTGAAAAAAAAAAAAAAAAGGTAACGCAGTTTTCAGGAAGAGTTTTTAGAATTGAGAGCTAAATGCATGTATTATAAGGTCAACCAAAAAAAGGCATGCATTAGGTCTAAGATATCTAATTTTGTCAATTACAACTATTTGAATTCTTAATCATCAATGACAACTATTTGAATTCTTAATCATGGATTAATAAGTGGTTACTTTAGCAAATGGTCAATTCCGACCGTCAGAAGATGAAAAATAAAGCCAAAGGTTTTATGGATTGGTAGTTAATGTTTCACCATGCTGAACACGTTGGCAATATCTACATCAATTTACTCTCCACATTTCTAACATGAAAATAATGTAGATGGAGAGTATAATTAAAATTATAAAGTTTAGATTTCTAACCTTTTGAATGTGAGTGTTTGAATTCGTAAGGACGATAATCAAGATCAAATTCTCTGTATTAAGATTAGTGAAAAAACGGCACAATTACATTATAATTTTGTTATTTCGTAAGATCATGAACTGAAAAAAGAATCGATTCATAAGTCCGCGCGTGGTAGTATAATATCCCTCTCCAACACTATGACTTTGGAGTTGGGCCCATTTAATCTCGTGCCGACGGTCAAGCTGTTGGTTGGTCAAATATGACAGAAATTTGACTCTCTTTTTTTGTTATTAGCACACACTTTGTGTTTTATGTTATAATAACGTACACTAGATACTATGAAGACATATTTAATTCAAAATTAGTAAATAAAGGTAGAAGTTTCCTAGCGCCGCAGACATGTTGTAGGAACTAGGAAGGAACCACTCGCATGTTAGAGTTGTTCAGTGACTTTGGGTTATCATTGGCTAACACCTCGATCGACCTTCATGTCAACATTGTGATTCTGCCAAAACGAGTTATTAGATCTCCAAAGATATTCAACACACGTGACTTTTTCTTTGTTTTTCCCTTTCACAGTTTTCAAACAAAATCTAAACACAAACTATTAAAAAAATTCGTCAAACTATGTAAATTTGTTACCAAATGTTGTGTGTATTGATATATTTTTCTGCCTAAATTATGATTCATACTCATTTAGATATCGATATCCGCTTCAATTAATAATTCACAACGGATTTTTTTAAGTAATTAAAGTGTGGATAAAATTAAAAACTTATATATATATATATATATTAAAATTATCATACTACGGATTTGAATGGTATGTAACTTTTTCACGTTTTGAAAACGTGATTCTACTATTTTTGACCATTCATACTATTCATCAAATTTTAACGTTTTCACGTTTTGAAAAATGATTCAATTATATACAATTAGTGTATTAAAATTATAATTAGAAAAAAACAAAATGTGATTAATCTACTAAAAGTAGTTTTCAACGTTTTCTAATTATTTAGTGAAAATTTATTCAGTTCAGTTCATTCCGCTAACAATTTTTCAATTATTCTACTATTCATCAGACATTCCAACAAGATCCTACATGTTAAAAATATTTTTTAACGAGATATTTGGTCGGGCAAATCAAATATATGATTTTGGTATCAACGTGTCATCCCAAAACTCATGCTAAAAATGCCTAAAACCAAAATTTCCCTTTACGAAAACACATTCCCAAAAGAAATCAAAAGCGTGAATTGCGAATATATAGATTACACCTATAATTCTTTATTTCTTATTCTAGAAATAAAAATTCGAATGATTATTGATGGCAGAAAATAAATAAGTAATACAATTGTTTTAACTGTAAGTGTCAGTTTCTGTTGTTGTCATCAAACCTTTTTTGCTACAAATTGGTTTATAAATAGACTTGGTTGGAGTTATGTTGGACTCTAAATGCAAAAGGAGAGAGGCCATAAAAAGCCCACGTAGTTTTGGTATTAACGTGTCATGCAAATAGTTGGGGTGATCGATCATTGAACAACTCTAACATGCGAGTGGTTGACCATCCTACAACATGTATGCACTAGGAAACTTCTCTACCTTTAATTAATATTTTTAAAACAAATTAGTTCCATTGTTAAACTTAAAGTTACAACAATTGTAGAAACTGAAACTTAAAATTGCAACAATTGTTTTTAAAATATTATAGTTGTAACTTTAAGTAATACAATTGTTGTAACTTTAAGTTTCAGTTTCTGTTGGCATCAAACCTTTTTTTGCTACAAAGTGGTTTATAAAATAGACTTGGTTGGATTTATGTTGGGCTCCAAATGCAAAAGGAGAGAGAGGCCATAAAAAGCCCACGTAGTGAGATAGATGAGCAATAAAGGTTTTCAATATTTCATTGGTAGATAGGAAACTGTGAATCATATGAATCCTACACGTTAACCCACGTGGACAAACGTTAACCACTTTCTTCATCCGTATCCCATCAAGCTTTATATCATATTTTCATATGTTTTTGTTTGTTTGGCTGAATGCTAAGATTTTATATTATTTTCTGAGTTTTTTTATTTTTTTTTTTGATAAAATGTGAATTTATTACCAAAAGGAACATGCAGAAAGATACAGAGTTTAACAAACCAAAAGATTCCAAAGCCCAAAAAAAAATAAAAAGCTGGGGAGAGACTAGATCGAGACAATTGAAGCTCCAATTTAAATACTAGGCATTAGTAAACCATTGAGAAAGCAGTCTTTGACAACCTTTCTTCTTGATACGAGCTAGAAGCACATCTCTTATGGAGCGATCGATTTGCTTGAAGATACCATCAAAGGTGGTTAGTGAGACCGAGTGGAGACGGTAGTTACGCTCTTTCCATAGAAGGTATATGGTGGCTTGAACATCAATCAATTTCAATGGTTTGGAGATCCTACGAGATGGATTCCTCATCCAAGTGAAGAGAATCCCAATTTTCAAGAACATCATTAGAAGAACATAGCCTATGAAGGAGGATATCCCTAACCTGATGCGAAAAGGAACAGTGGATGAATAAGTGGTCTCTTATCTCTAGGTGAGAATTGCAGAGGCAGCATGCTTCCGGAACCGGTAATCCCCAAGATATCATACGAGACTTAGTAGGAAGTCTGTCCAGGTTTGCACACCAAAAGTGAAATGCATGACGAGGGATTGATTGTTTGAACCAAACTGCTTTGAACCATGAAACGACCTAACCAGTAGGTCTTAGGATCTCCCAGGTACTCTTAGTAGAGAATCGAAGTTGTCTTGCTCCTTCTATTCCCCAAGTGAACACATCTGAGTTCCTTTCATAGGAAGGCGGCGAGGTGATGAGGAGAGTGTTACGAAGGACCTGAATCTCCGCATTCCTAGACCTTGCCGAAGGCAGTCGCCATCCAACCCCTTCTCTAGTTGCCTGAGCAATCGTTGCTTCTAGTGGAAGACCAATTTTACAAGGCCCATCATGACCAATGAAATCAATAAGCGGACCTAGAGATAACCAACTATCGCACCAGAAACTTGCTGTAGTTCCATCACCTATTTCACATCCAATGAACTTTTTTGCAAGTGGTCTCAAAGCCAGCAAAAATTTCCAAACCCAAGAATGGTTACATCTTTCCTCAGCCAACCAGAAATTCGTCTGCTTAAGACGGTGTTCCCTGTTCCACGCAACCCATAGTGATTTGCTGTTTGAAAAGAGGAACCAAACCAGTCTCAGATTAAGAGCTTTATTCCAAACAGAGAAGTTTCGTAAGCCTAATCCTCCTTCACATTTGGGAAGACAAACAGAACTCCAAGAAACCTTTGAATTAGACCTCTTGTGAATATCCCCTGACCACAGAAAGCTCGTACACATCTTTTCTATAGCCTTTATACAACCCTTCGGAAGGGCAAAAGCAGATAGCCAAAAGTTCACCAAGCTATAAATGACCGAGGTTATGAGTTGAAGCCTACCATCGTAGGATAAGCATCTCACTGTCCAGCTTGAAAATCTGTCACGGATCTTATCGAGTAGCGGAGAATACTCAGAGATACGCAATCTTCTATGCAAAAGAGGAAGACCCAAGTACCTGATTGGAAAAGAACCAAGTGTGTAGCCTTGGCTGTTAAGAGTTTCTGCTTCACCAGAGTCTAAACCCCCATGGAAGAGAGCAGATTTATCCTTGTTCAGACCCAACCCAGAGATTTTCTGGAACTCGTCGAGAGTAGAAGTTATTTCCTGAAGGGAATCTAAAGAACCATCAAAGAATATCATAAGATCATCAGCAAATGACAAATGGGATATTTTGGGGTTTCTCGCTAGAGGATGGTAACCGATTTTCCCATCTTCAAATTTAGAAGACAAAAGACTGTCGAGAATCTCCATAGCCATAATAAAAAGAGTTGGAGAAAGAGGGTCTCCCTGCCGCAAGCCTCTTTTCCCTTTGAAATACCCGCAAAGTTCACCATTAACACTTATAGAGAAAGAGGTGGTGGTCAAACATTGCTGGATCCAGTTGATAAATACTCTTGGAAAGTTTGCCGCTTCAAAAATTTGGAGAATAAAGTCCCAGCTGACAGAATCGAAAGCTTTTTTGATATCCACCTTCAGGAGACCTCTATGACTCACGTTTGCCCCTTCAAAACCGTGGACCAGTTCTGTTGCCAGCAGCACATTTTTTACTAGAAGTCTCTCTTTAACAAATGCTGACCGAGAAGGGCTGATCATACTCGGTAATAGACGTTGTAATCTACGAGCCAGGATTTTCTGAGTTTTTTAAAAGAACTATAAACTAACTTATCAAAAGCTACTACTAGTTTAAGTTTAATGTAATTACAACGGAGACGACAACTACCTAGAAACCCGAATGTTAATATTTTCATATGTTTGTTGTTATTTTATCAACGAAATAAAATTGGTACTTTTTAATTGATTGAAAATGACCCACTCTTGGTCTCATTACAATATTATAAGTGCACTTGTTGATAAACTATACACATCCACACATTATTAAGAGTTGTGTGTTGAACTTGAGCCTACCATTTCTGTTGGAGCTTTTGAGGTGGGGCAAAATGGCAAATACTTTCTCCTATTTTTTTTTTTGAAAAATTTCTTTGCATTAAATTAAATGTAGCAAAAATGCTTACCATGGTTTACAATAAGCCAACTTTAGAAAACTAACCCAATTGAAACCATCAAACAAAAAATAAAACCAATTGAACCGAGAGAGTAAAATTGTAAACTCAGGCATATGTCCAATAAGATTGCCCAAACCATGTAAGGTAACTAATAGAGAGGGGAGAGTTACTGCCGAACTAAATCGTAACCCTAGTTGTCGAGAGCATCAAACGAAAAAGAACCAATTAACTTGGCGACGAGGGAGTTCAATAACTTTCTTTTGAACTAAGAAAAAATATATAAAAAATTCCGATATTTCTTCATGATCATTTAGCCAAGATCAGGTTTGACACCAAATATTAATTAACCAGTCGCATCAGGAAAAGTATAATAACATTATTTATTATTTTTCTTCATAAAAAACATTATTTATTATTTATTCGCAAATAATGTTATTATACTTTTCTTGACAATTCACATTATTGTTTCTTCTTATCATAGGATCAGTTCATTGGGCCTTAATTTTTCAAATAAAATAGGCCTAGATTTTGTAGGTCTCAAGTGTTTGCAAGGCCTTACAGAATCCTTGAAAATATGTTTTATTTATGGTTAAAAAAAGATATGGATCAGTTTACACCTCAAGTTGATTCATTGTATTCTTTCTGTAAACCAAACTGCAATAATATGTCTTGAAATATATTAGTGGAGTAACATATTTGTTGGAAACAAAAAAAATAACACACAAAAAACATGTTTTATAGCAACAACATTTATTGATATAGTTGGTAAACACAAAAAATTAAACTCTATAATCAAAACATATCGGTAAACAAATTTTTGACCTTTCTCGAGACCTTTCATATTTCAATTTTGTGTATCATCTATGCGAAGAGATCATAAAACTTTTGTTTGATATTGTTTCAAATAATTTATTGGATGTTACGGGTAAAGACTTGGTTCTCAAGTCTTCTTTCGGTGCTACGACTTCGTCTGCCTAGCTAGAAACATTCTTTAGATTAAGTATGACAGGAAGAAGGCTTAACTTTCCGATTCATAATTAAAATGGGTTAGGAAATAAATGATCTGACTCTTTCCGCACATAGAGAAACTTTTTTTTTGTTTTGCAACTTTGTGTGTGTGTGTCATAGCGTAAGTGGATTTGTTAAAAAGCAATAAGCTAAAGATGACTAAGAATTCACGACAGTTTGCAATAGAACCCTGACTTTCTCTTTTATATATTTATTATTAATAATATGACATGTTTCGGTTGGTGCGATTTCTTTAAATTGCCATAAAAGTGCTACAAATGACATGATTGTGTTGATCGGATGGACCATATATATGTACCCAATTACAAGTATAAGCCCCTTTTGTGATAAAGTTTAAATTATTATGCTGAAGAATTTGTTCTAATCATAGTTTATACACTCTTCTTCAAACAATCAAATATATATAAAAAAAAACTTTCCGCTTTTAGTGTGTTAAACTGTTTCTACCGACGTAATCAAACTGTTTAGTGTGTTATGCCAAAACTCAAGCCACTAATGAAATCTATTATATAAAACATATATAATAGGTCAAATGTGCATATACACTCGAAACAATTTCACACCTCTCGACTTTGATATGACGAAACCACTAGACTGATATGACGAAACCACTAGATTATATATTCACTAGTTTTTGAATGTATGATGATATAAGTACTTGGATCTTTTTTCTCTCATCGATATTAGTTAGATCAAACTACTCAGAATCATATATAAGATATTAATTTTGCTCTTATCTTTCCAGAAACATTGCGAGAAGATTGTAGATATATGGTATCAAGTATGAATGTTGTGACAATTGCAACGGCTTGGCCCAATCCTATTTTGGTTTTCTTATAACTATAATTAAAAATTGATCTTGAGATTTATTTGAGGTCATATCGCTTTGATCCAGTCGCATCCACAGTCCAAAAATTATAATAAATACTATTCACGCTCAATGCTTTAATTCTTTGAAATAAAATGAAACGTAAACGACATTATCTATCTATCTATCTCTCTTTTCGTACTTACCCCATGCAATGATTTATGATATTTTTTGGGGGTAAAGCCATCAGAATTCACAACTGAACAAACCCTTAGGGACCACATGAGATGATAACATTAAAATTGTTTTATTTTAATGGTTTTCATTTATAGTATGTTGCCACTTGCCAATCCACAGTATTTAATTCTTCCACCATTAAGTCTAACAATTTTCTTGCATATATACAGGATTCTTTGTCATATCCAGCTCGTAACAATGTACCATGCACGACTTCGGCATACCATATTCATACCATCTATACAGATGATACATATATGCAGAGAGCCGTGCCTAAGACTTTTAAGACCGTATGCCAAAAATAAATAGTCTTTCCTTGAACTGTTAAATTATACAATAATACAATAATACAAGGGGAGACGTGGCGTAACTTTTGCTTTGGGTCGGTGTTTGGTGAGTGGGGTCTGCTTTCTTTGCCTCTTTTCTTATCTGTAGCTTGGGTGAGCTGCACGATGTTTTACGCGCTATCGGTTTTCTACGAAATAATCGGGAATGAGCAAAGGGGCCTTTGGTCTTTCTGCTGCCATCCCACCACCGTGGAGTTCGAATCCACCCTCCCTCGTGATGGGTCTCTCAAGATTGTATTTCACTACGGTAAAGTATTTTTCTTATGTAAGGGTTTGACTACTGGGCTGGCTCTATGTGGCCCATTTACAATGTAAGTCATACAATGCCGGTGAAGTTTTTACCTTGTCGGCACAACTTGATTTAATGAAATAGATTGTTGACAAAAAAAAAATTAATAATAATAATAATAATACAAATGGTAAAAAAAAGTTTTATGAAATAGAATGTTGATAGAAAAATATAAAAGAATAGATTTTAAATTATTATATGTTTGCTATAAATATATAAAAACGGTAGTGTATAAAATATAGCTTGTACAGACCATATTTTTTAATTATAAAATCAGCGTAAATAAAAAAAGATAAAATATAATAGAAAATAAGAATTTGGTAAAAGAGATGAAAGAAACACAATAGCTAATGTTACTTCTTCACTAGGCACGGCCATGATATCTTATTATATAAAATTGAATGTTTCAAAGTTACTATTGGCGGAAAACACGGAATCACATTTTTGGTGGAAAAACACGAAATTCGAATTGTGAAAAAAAACAGAATCACGTTTTTGGCGGAAAAACACGAAATCACGTTTGTGGCTAGAAAATGCAGAATCACATTTTTGACGGGAAAACGCGAAATCACGTTTTTGGAGGAAAAACGTGGAATCACGTTTTTGGCGGAAAAACGCGATTCGTTTTTGGTGGGAAAACGCGGAATCATGTTTTCGGCGGGAAAACGCGGAATCACGTTTTTGGCGAGAAAACGTGAAATTGCGTTTTGGCGAGAAAACGCGAAATCACGTTTTTGGCAAGAAAACGTGAAATCACGTTTTTTGGCAAGAAAAGGAATCACGTTTTTGGACGGGAAAACGCGGAATCACGTGTGTGGTGGGAAAACGCAAAATTGTGTTTTTTGGCGGGAAACTGTGGAATCGTGTTTTTGGGTGGGCTAACGTGGAATCGCGTTTTTGTGCGGGAAAATGCAAAATCACGTTTTTGGGGGATAAAATGCGAAATTACGTTTTAGGCGAGAAATACAAAATCATGTTTTTGGTGGAAAAAACAAAATTTACATTTTTGGCAGGAAAATTGATTTTGGTTCGCACATTTGATTTTTGTTTGGTTTAGGGTTTTGTTAAAAATTATTGGGTTAATAGCCATTAACCCATTACCATTCAAGTGATTTGACCCATTAACTCATTTGACCCATTAACCCATTAACACATTTGATATATTAGTGTCCATGGGTTGGGTTGGGTCGACCCATTAGTGTTGACCCATTATGACATCTCTAGCTTTTGGTGAAAAATAAAACTGTTGTTCTAACTCATAACTATTTAGGTAGAATCGGGTAATCATATGTGGCTTTTAATTTTAAAAGAACAATTAAAGAATAAAATATATATTAGTAAAATATGATATTTTTGTCATTTTTATTATGTTTTGCTCATATTTCTACGTTTATTTTTAACATTTTTTATTATTTTCTATTTCAGTATTTTTAATAGTAATAATGTATCAATAGAATTTTAGTTAAAAATAAATTATAATTAAATTCACTAAAAATAAAATCAATTTGATGTTTTAAAAATAATTGATATATAATTATATTGATTATATAAAACTAAAGATATTTGACATTTGATTTCCATGTTATGCGAAAAAGTGAATTACTCGATGAATGTTATCTAAGTTAGCATTACTCAAATTAATCTCTGATATTTATTATGATTTATGAATCGATGATAGACAATAATTTATTTGCGTAGTAAAATTCCGTTAGAATGAAGTTGTTTTCAAAATATATGAAATCATAAAATATTATATTTCTGTTAAAAAAAAAATTGTCTATTTTCGTATATAGCCTCGAAATTTTAAAGCCAACCTCATATGCGAAAATCATGGTTGAACATCTAATGGCAAAGATTGGGAACGAGAATGTCTGGTATCAATTGTGAATTCGCTGGTTATATAAGATTGAGAGAAGACAAAGCAGAGTGAACAAAAATTCTTTTCATTTTCGCTATATAAATTGGCCTCTATTGTTTTTTTTTTTTAATAACTATCCAACATGAATCGAACTCGTGACTCTCTATTGTTTTCTTCCTAACTACAATTTCTCTTTTCGCAATCACAACCATCACATGGCGATTTCTGCGATTCCCCACAACTGGGGGACAAAAATACAACCGAATGATATCACACCTACGACCTGGTGCGTAAACAAACCAGCAATGCAACCAGAGTCCTTGAGGAAGAACCTAATTTTTTGTTTGCCAGTTCGTAAACTGCGCAAGCCAAACCGATCCCTGTTTCTTTCCCGACAATGATATAAACCATGCTTCCTTATGCTATGAAATTGTATTACTATTTACCTTCAATAAATAAATACTACTTATCTAAATTGTCGACTTATAATACATCATGATGGTCTCTACTTATATTTTTTAATTTAGTCAACTTGTTTACCTACCGTAGACTTTTTATTTACTTATATTATGACAATAAACTTTATTTAACACTATCGACTTATATTCAGCTTTTAATTTTGATATTAAATTTTCAGACCATTATATTTCTGTCAAAACTACAGAAATGTGTTTAATGATGATGATGAAGAGAATGGTATGTCTATACATTTATTTTGTTTAATGTTATTTCAACTTAAGCATGTACTATTTTAAACTAATTAATTATTCAAACAATTTTTTGTATTATTACTGTTATTGTTGATGATAGAAATGCCATTAAAATAAAACAACATTTCAAATTTGTAAGATATTAATGTAAAGTTTAAAATTTGTAAGAGAATAATTTTAGGATATTCAATCAAAAAATCGCTAAATAATATATTTGGAGGTAATTTAAAGCGCTATAGTATTGAAGAACTAAAACTCATTTTTTCAATAAAAACATGCGTATTGTCCGTACTAATGACTTTTACTATGGCACATAGATGCTTGCTAGCTAGGTTATGTGGAGGTGCAACAACAACAAATTAAATGATACGAAAGAAGAGTAACCAAACACTTCACTAATCAATCTACATGTTTCTAGCTCTAATAAGGAAATTATTTTAGAATGTCAATATGCTTAATTATTGCTAATCATATACATTTTGCATATATCATCATAACTAATCCAATTCTACCATATATGATATATTAGATAGGCATTCATGTCATGTACCTTGATAATCCACGTGACCATATACGATATACAAATATTTCGTCTTAGGAAATAAATATTTAGACAAAAGATATTGTCTTCGATTGGTTACGGATGTATATACGAATTAAGAGGTGCAGAATTTAAGACATATATATTTACAATTGTTTGGAAAATAAAGAAAACAAGAATACAAAACTGCAGAAAGTGGATTCCAGTTAGCACTTTTATTACTTAAAAAATGTAAATATAGGTGCCACATCAAGTCATCAAGTATTAAATGATTACGGACATATTACTAAAAATTATAGCTTGGTGTATATATGTACTATACAGTGTATACACTAATGCAAGATACTATCCCCGTTCGGGTAATCAATCCGACCAATATAACATGCACAAACATATCAAAATAATATAGTCTAGTGATTTATATTAATATTGTTATTATGTTATTATCTTGATTCGAATCTGCATAGTGACAAAAAAACATGCACAAACTTGTATGATCGATGCACTTATATTTGGATCAAAGAATTCTAACGATGTACATTTTTTATTTGAATGATTAAACATAGCCACATAGGTTATGCAAAATACCGCATGTTCTTGAATTTGAACAGAAATAGAAGTCTGCGTGCCTTCACAACAGTATTCTTAATTTTTTATTTTTTTTTTTATTTTTTTTATTTTTTATTTTTTATTTTCTCCCCAAAAATAAAAAATTAAAAAAAAAAACTGTTTTGCCCGTTGTACTACATTGTTCGGCACATGTCGTTCTCGGCTTCTCGCCTTCAAAACCAAGTCTTCCCGTTTCTGATGATAGCCAATGTTTCCGTAACACGCACACGTATACTATCGATGCGACTTGCCTATGTATAGATAACACATGTGGTTAAGTAAATCAAGGTAAGTGTCACATAACTATACTAGGGAAATAAATAGTTAAAAAACAAAAATTATACAAGGAAATATATCCATATCATTTGTATGATTTTGCTACGATTTACCGAAAGAATACTCTTTCATTTATTAGTTTAGCGTTTGAGATATATGTTTTTAGTTGGGAACAAATTCCATTAATGAGAAATCATCTGAAAAGTTCCACATTCGGAACAAATTAGTGAATCATACTCCCTCCGTTTCATATTAATTGTCATTTTAGAGCTTAAATTTTGTTTCATATTAGTTGTTGTTTTATAATTTCAATACAAATGTTTGATAATATTTCTAATTTTATTCCTACTCCTTTAGCTTATTAATTAGTGTAATCATAATATATAATACATTAATGAGAGGTAAAACATAAAATATAATTGTTTTCTTAATCTACGTAAAACAATATAGAACGACAACTAATATAAAACGGAGGGAATAATTTTTATTTGTTCAAATACATTTATTTATGTTACAAGGAAAAATATAATATATTTAAAAAATTTATGAATGATAACGACGTACCGAATGTGGCGAAAATTATGATGTATTAATCGATTTACTAATTACATAACTATATGTTTATTCCATTTTATACATCGGCATGAGAAAACTTAGATGTGGTAAAAATTAATAAATATAGAAGTTGAATAACAGTTATCATGTTAATGTTGACATTTCATTATTTTAAGTTGTATGATAATAAGAAGTTGTTATAAATTTATAAAACTATAAAATATGAATACAGTTAAAAAATATATTCAGAGTTATTTTTCTTAGATTTAACATTTACAGTTATATAGATATATCATAAACCCTGTAATGTTCTTAGTTGGTTTTTCGAAGTATATCTTTTATACCATCTCCATTTATCATCGAATCCCTAATTAGTAAAAAATGATCAATACGTTCTAAATCAGTCAAAATGGTCGTATAAATGGCGTTTACACGTTAGATTCCAATACAACATGGAGATTATCTTCTAAGCGTTAGAATTATGTCGTTTTGTTAGTAAGTCTATCTTCTAAACTTTAGAATAATTATGTCGTTTTGTTAGTAAGTCTATCTTCTAAACTTTAGAATTATGTCGTTTTTCTAGTTCATGATTGTTATTTATGTAGAATTAAATTTATAAGTTTAAACTGTATAAATACATAGTCATTAGATTATTATAAATTGTTTGATTAGACTGAAACTGGTTTGGTGATTACCATTTGCTGAGATCCAATATGGTCAACAATTTGTTGCAAGTCATATTCACTCTAGTTTGAACATTGAATTTATCTTTAATACTTGAAAAATCTGAACTTTACGATTTATGGATCATCATGCTACATTAATTTTTTTGTTTGTTTTACAGCTATCTTATTATGACGTAGGTAATATATAGAAATACCCTAAAATAGCACAAATTTATTTTATTTTTTTTAAATTAGCATCTTAAATTTAAAATTCTGAATAATAATGTAAAAATACTTGTTTACCCAAAATAAAACTAAATATTATGTTTGAGTTCAAAATTTGTGCTATTATTATTATTTTCAACTAGTGATACTAAGTTTGAAATAATTTTTTTAAAATGTGATATTTTGATCGATTGACCTATAATATATATCAAATATATATCATAGTAAATCATATATAAACGTTTAAGATATCTAAAATCACATATGTTTTTACTAGGCATCCTATATATGGACGTTGATTTACCGTTCACTTTAGTTTGTGACGTCTTGTTTTTTTTCATCAAATCAATTAGAGTTTAGTGTTTTCTTGAATAGTACTAGTTAATTACCATGTAAAAAAAATTAAGAGAGTTACCTAATCAGAGAGTAGTTAATTACCATGAAAAACAGAATTAAAAAAAAAAAAATTGTTTGAAGTAAGAAACGTTACTCCGAACCGAAATCACAGAAGTAACGTGAACAAAAATGTTAAAGATAATAATATATATATTTTTTTTACCCTTTTTGGGGCCCACCGTAAACTGCATCTCCTCCTCATCTCTCTATAGGCCTCTCCCATAATCCCATCCTCTCTCTCTCTCTCTCTCTCTTCCTCGCTCACACACAGCGACTCTCTCTCTCTCTCTCTTCTCCGGTTTCTCCGTTCGCCGGGACTTTCCCGAAGAGGGAGGGAGAAAAAAAAGTTCCGATTCTCTCTTCGATGCTCGACGAATAACTTCCCTTTATTGGGTAAGCCTTCTTTCTTATTCTCTTGTCTTTTCTTTTCTCCTTTTTTGTTTTCCCGATCTCTCTCTGTCCAATCTTATTTTTCTCTGTTTCTTTTCAAACCCAGAAGTTTTTTTTTTTTTTTTTTTTTTTCCCTAACTTTTTTTTGTCCTTTTCTTGACATCGCAGGATTTGGAGATTTTTTGGGTGGTTAGTAATGGTAATGTGGGTTTGATTAGTCCTGTAACGTTCTTCGCCCATGGATTCTTCTCTCGATGGTATTTTACTTTTTCGATTCTGGGTTTCATTGGTTGCTTAAGATTTATCGAAATCCGTGTATTTTTGTTTCTCCCCATATTTAATGTTCAAACTTTTTTTTGGTTTATTTAACATATATTTACTCTCACTCTTTTTTAGCTGATGATGAAGCTTTGGATGCTGATTTGGATTGTTTAAACTTGTGTTTATTTTATTCAATTTATTTGAAAGTATGAGACTTTTTTTTTGTTTTCCTCTTGATTTATGACTTTAACTAATTTGCTACCGATCTATAGATTACTCGCTTCTTAATGTTTTTTTTTCTTTTCTGTTTCTATTGGAAGTGTTTTTTTTATGTTTCTCATTTGTGATTCTGATGGTGGGTCTTCACTTTTTTCTGGTTGATTGGTTCCAACTCCATATTCTGTGTGTTTTTTTCCCACTATCATTGGTTGATAAATTGTTATTTTTTTTGTTTTGTTTGTAATTTAATCGTGCGTCAGAAGACTAAATGACTTTCGTTCTGTATGGAATAAGATTCCATGAGATGTCACTACTGTAACTTATTGATGAATGTGGGTTCTAAAGAATCATCCTTTGATAGCGGTTCCTTCTTTGCTTTGGATCTTGGTCCATAGCATCCTAAAGAACATGTTGTTTGGTTTCTCTCTGACTCCTTGCTGTCTCTCGAGCTGCCGTTTTGGTTGATCCGACCTCAGCATTGTTATCCTGTGGTGGTGGTTGAAGTTTCTTTGTTTTAAATGAACGAACCTCTTAGTTTTCAAATTTCCAAATTAGCTTTCGTGGTTGCATTTACTTTGGATTTGGAATCATTCTTCTCAGTTTGGGAAAATAAGTTTGCGTAAAGCATCGACAGTTGTGTAAGCTCAGATACAAGCTTCTAAGGAAGATTCCTGGATAATTTTGGTTATGACATTGTTCTCCATTGCCTTCATTTTGAGCCCGAATTGTAATTTTCACATCCTTTTCCTCTCTAATATCTCTATACAGGAGCTGCAGGTGACTCATCGAAATGCAGTGAAATGAGTGTTGATGAGAAGAGACAGCTTGTTTATGAACTGTCGAAGCAATCACATCTAGCTTCTGAAGTCTTGCAGGCATGGAGCCGCCAAGAGATTCTACAGATCTTATGCGCAGAAATGGGAAAAGAAAGAAAATATACTGGCTTGACCAAAGTCAAGATCATCGAGACCCTTTTGAAAATTGTATCCGAGAAAAACTCTGGAGAGTATGAAGGGAAGAAGAGAGATTCTGACTGTTTGCCTATTCAGAGAAACACAAAGAGACAAAGGAAGGTTGATAATCCTACTCGTTATGTGGTTCCAACGAGCAACAATGCCTCAGGGAGCTGCAACTCGGTTAATACTAAAGGTAAAAATCTTCTCCTTCTTTTTTCGGTTCAAAGTTATCAACTTTTGGTGCATACTAACATGAAAATAGAATTTGGTCAGGTGAGGAGAATACTATCTACTGTAACAATTTGGCTTGCCGGGCCATAATGAGACGGGAAGACTCGTTTTGCAGAAGGTGTTCTTGTTGCATTTGTCGCAAGTATGATGATAACAAAGATCCTAGTCTTTGGTTGACATGTAGCTCAGATGCTCCATTTGAGGGTGATTCTTGCGGATTCTCGTGTCATCTTGAATGTGCTTTCAAGAGTGAAAAATCCGGTCTTGCAAAAGACAAGCAAAGTGAGGGATGCTGCTTCTACTGTGTCTCTTGCGGTAAACCAAACAGCTTGCTTGAATGTTGGAAGAAGCAATTGACGATTGCTAAAGAAACCAGAAGGGTAGATGTACTTTGTTACCGTCTTTTCTTAGTCCAGAAACTTTTAAAGGGCTCGACGAAATATCAAAATCTTTGTGAGGTTGTGGATGAAGCTGTGAAGAGTCTTGAAGCTGATGTGGGTCCTCTCACTGGTCTCCCGATGAAAATGGGTAGGGGAATTGTGAACAGACTTCAATCGGGACCCGATGTGCAGAAAATTTGCTCTTCTGCTCTTGAATCTCTTGAAACTTTAAAAACTACACCTCCTGAAGTTGCTGCAGTGCCTTCACCTCGCTGCTCGAAGATGCAGCACGGTCAGCTTTTTAATACCCAAATGATTCGAGTATTGAGTAATGTTTTAAGTATGATCAATAACAGTGCTTCTCTGTTTTTGTTTGCTAGATTGTTCTTATGGATTGAGCAATGAGATATCTGCAGATACAGCAACCACAGTATCAACCAAGATCAGATTCGAGGATGTTAACGCGACTTCGCTCACAGTGATTCTCGCCTCTAATGAAGTCGGCTCACCTGCAAACATCGTTCATTACAGTATTTGGCATCGTAAGGTCAACGAGAAAGATTACCCGGAGAAATCTACTTGCACCTTGTTTACTCCAAACACAAGATTTGTTGTCTCTGGATTAGCTCCAGCTTTTGAGTATTGCTTCAAAGTTGTGTCCTTTAGCGGAACCAGAGAACTGAGCGTGGACGAAATCAATGTTTTGACGCGAAGCCCTGAAGAAGGAGCGAATTGCTCTTCGGTAGTAGAAAGAAGCGAAAGCCCTCTCACAAACTGCAGCACATTGTCTTCTAATCCTTCTTCTGTTGAAGCTGAATCCAACAACGGTTACATTGTTCCTCAGAAGCTATCGCAGAACGACAAAAAATATTCTCCTTCAACTGATGAAAATGCTGCAAAAAGAGCGAAAAGGACAACCGAATCAGAGACTGCACAGATTGAGAAAAACGTTGAACAGATTGTGTTGTTGTTGGACGAGGAAGAAGAAGAAGACGCTGTTCTGGATAAGAACGGGAAAACTCCAGTCCCGGTTACTACGACAAATCTTGTTAGTAATCGAAACAGCTCAGATGCGAGTTTGCCAATTACTCCCTTCAGGTCAGACCAAACCAAGAACCGTCAAGCTAGAAACGGAAAATCGGCTAAAGAAAACGGTAATAACGGCGATCATCATTCAGCAAACGGAGGATCAGAGAGTGGACTAGAGCATTGTGTGAAGATCATAAGACAGCTTGAGTGTTCAGGACACATCGAAAAGGATTTCAGACAGAAGTTTCTGACTTGGTATAGCTTGAGAGCGACGCCGCAAGAGATTAGAGTTGTGAAGATATTCATCGACACGTTTACTGATGATCCCATGGCCTTAGCTGAGCAGCTCATTCATACTTTCAACGACCGCGTTTCGATCAAGCGTTCTGCGATTGGGGGCGGTGCGTCTGCGGTTGTTCAGTCTGGATTCTGTATGAAGTTGTGGCATTAGGAGATGGAGATTTGGGTTAATCGGTTTTATTTAATGTTCTTTAGCTTCTCTCTGTTTTTTTTGTTTTCTTCTCAAATCATTTTCAAAACTTTATTTATCATTATTATTGGGTAATTTGCATTATTGGAACATTTCCATGCAAGAACAATAGTTGTTTTTTTGTTTTTCCTTTTCTTTTGTTTGGTCGGAATTATTATTTTAAAGGATTTAATTCCAATTATAAATAGTACTAGGCTTAATCATTATTTCGTTGACGTATTCTTATTCAAGTAGGTTAAGAAAATGATTTAACGAGAAAATATGAAGATTTACGTTTTTTTTTTTTTTTTATAATTTTGGGGATTCCAAAAGCTTGATAGGCCCAAAGACTAATCTTACAAGGCCCACATGCGCTCTACGTTTTCTTGCCACTTAAGGCGTTCTCGAATGACCAAACGCACTCGAATCCAGAGGATGGCAGATACCCATCTCAACTAATTTGACTAATACCGCTAGACCAAAAGCACTTGGTTGATTTACGTTATTTCGAGATTATATGTTAGATTTTTGTTTTCCAACGTCGTTAGTCGTTACTATAAGATAAATACTTCTTAACCAACTCTTCACGAATTGCTGCTATCGATGGAACTCCTTTAACAATCATTTACTTATTAAAAAAGAATATGTAAATGTGATAATTTTATTTGTAGATTAACAATCATGCAACAAACTAATACATCATCAACCATCGTCATCAATTTCTCGTACATGTAATCCCACTCTATATCAGAGCTTCCGATTAAACCAATAGATGAGATCAGAATCAAATAATCAACAATATTCGAGAAGATATCAAACAGAAATGTTTTAGTTTCTTGCCAATTTCAAACGAAGAGCAAAAATATCAAACAAACTTGCATTCACAAATTCATCAGAATTATTTTAAAATATGGGTATAAACAGAACAAAATTGTCTACCATATCGAGATGTATATATCTATAAATAAACAAATACAGTAAGTTATATAACAGAAATATGAACAATAAAGCCAAAAAGTATGTTCAAATATATGAGTTTTATGCATTGCATAACGCATAGTTCACAAAGACTTTATAGAAAAAATCGATTTTTTTAAGATTGATACTAACTAATCCACACACATATTATATATATATATATATATATATATTTGTATTCAAAAGCAAATCATTCAAAAACTCATAGAAAAATGAGATATTACATATGAAATATTCATGAAATTCAACCTCATAGAACCGAAGAAGATTAGATGTAGATTATTATGTAGATTATTTAAAAAAAAAAGTATGTTTGGTAACATATATATTTATCCAAATAAATTATATATTTATATGAATTTTTTCTTGTTTGGACACAAAAATTGTTTCCTTTTTAATAATATAGATATAGATTGATAGGTGTGGAATAATAATCGAGAACCGAAATACATTCCGGTCTGATCCTAAGACTAGAATTATGGATCTGTCAAAACTTGATCCATATCAAAATATCATGGTTTTTAAGGTTTGGATATTAAGATTTAGATTCAGATACATATTAAATATATATTTGTTATCTACATATTTTCATACTAAGAATCAGTTTATCTCATTGAATCGACACAATTTCGGTATGTGGTATTTCTAGAAATCTGTAGAATTGGGCCTTTATTAAACAAATGAAAAAAACAAAAAAAAAACAAGAGAGAGTGTAGAGGGTGTTTCAAATGAGACATTTTGAGACATTTAAGACACCCATTTTCCACATGTCACATTATTATTGGTGTTATTTTTTTTTTTTTAAATGTAATAATAAAACCAAATTCTATTAAAATACTAATATTTCTTTGTTGAGACACCCATATTGAAATACCCACCAATATACTCATAAATCTTTTGTCGCTAAATATGCACCCACCCATATTTAGCGACAATTGATTTAGTTTGAGCCTTTGACACGTCAGCTTCCACATATTTAACGGTGACTTGTGAGTTGTGAGCAATGAATCTCTTCAAGTACATGATATATGCCCTCAGTCCATAAGCCGACATATATTATTAGTTTAATTCCTTAATTTGTTTCCAAATTGTTTTTGTTTTTCATTCAGATTCATCACTAATGGCCCAAAGTGCCTTAATTATTCTCTAACAAACATGCACCAATTACCCTTAATTTCATGGATGGAACAAGTAAAATTATTATAAGGAGATCTCTCCTAGTTACACTGCCTTAATAAGTATTGTGTTTGTTATTCTAATTTGAAGTTATCAAAAGTCCATTAAAAAGTTATCAAAACTCATTTTGTTTCTATTTTCATGATTTCGTCATCATATTTGGTTACTCAAAAGTCAAAGGAAGTATATTCCAATGAAAGCTGACTTCTATCAAACAATATCAGGATTCAAGATATTTCGGAAACAAGAAAACTATTCCTTTTTGTATATCTTTTTTTCTTTATCATTATCTATTATCTATCTCCTATTAAAAAATATATATATACAAGATTAGCCCTGGGCAAACAGGTATTCGGTTCGGTTCCGGTTCTTTCGGTTCCTAAAATTTAGGATCCAATGGTTACTTTTATATTTTCGGTTCGGTTCCGGTTCGGTTCCGGTTATGTAATTTAAGAACCGTAAAATACCCGATTTTTTTTTATTCTTAACGGTTCCGGGTATTTTGGTACCCGAAATAGCAATTTTATACCGAAAATGTGAAATAATACCCGAAATAACAAAAAATACCCGAAACCAGAACCCGAAATGTCAATAAAATACCCGAAATGTCAATAAAATACCCGAAATATCAATATATCCTAATACCATATGTGTATGTGTATATATATGTTCGGGTATTCGGTTCCTCATTTCGGTTCCGGGTAAGAACCGGAACCGAACCGATACCCATAGTTCCCAAGCTCATGATCCAATGGGTATTTTGGCTGGAACCAGAACCGGAATCGAACCGAAATTTTTGGTCGGTTCCGGTTCGGTTCTTCGGTTCCGGTTTTTTTGCCCAGGGCTATACAAGATTGTTGGAGGTGAGTTATAAGTTTTAATTAAGCTTACGCGTCTTGTGAAACTGAAAAGTAGAAACCCTAATCCCAATTCCAAAGAGAAAAAGGAGTGGCAAAGGTTCTCTAATCTCTATTATTATATTTTAAACCTGAAAACGCACGATAAAAATTCCAAGACAAACAGAATCAAGAAACAAAAAGTTCAGTCCGCCAATGTCTCTCGCCACAAAACTCTTCATCCTCTTCCTTTTGATTGAGTTTTCCATTGCAAGGCATATTCCAGATCAGGATTCCGAAGAAGAACAAGATAATCGACATGGGAATATATCAGACATTGACAATTCCAGGTTTTTCAAACAGATGATTGAAGGATGGCTACGTGAAGCAAACGAGAGATATCCATTTTTAACAAATGCCAACAACAAAGGTTATTTAGACAGATCTTTTTTTCTACAACGCAAAGCTCAAGATTTTGTACGGAACCATCATTCGGGATACCCATACGGTGACTTGCGGAACAAGATAGGTGTGTTGTGGCCACACCAAGTTGATACTTGTTCTCATATTGAAGCTACAAATCTCTTGATCTACATGATACATGGCCTGAGGCGCTCATATTAACTTCACTTGAAGTCATTCATGTTTTTAAATTTTTTCTTTTGTTTTCTTGCTCTATATATGCTTTAAAAATGTTCTTTTGTTCTTCATGTTAGGTATGATGTTCATATCCTTTCTTTCTCTCTCAATTAAGGCAACCTCAGAGTAAACGAAACAAGATCCTAAAATATTTTCATTCACAGTAGTTTCCGGCAGCTTGATCCAAAAAACTAAAATAAAGTAACTTGGATTGCTTTTCACATTCATGTAACTGTTTCTGATCAATCTATGAGAAGAATAATCTTAATCAACAACATTGGCGAACTAAACAAATAAACGCACGTCAAAATGTTAACTAAGACAATAAGAAAGAAGGTGAGCCTTATAAAGCAATCGACCCAGTGCCAACACCAACAAAAAAATCTTTAATGATGTGACTATTTAAATTATGTTATTAAGATGTGGCCTGAAACGTCATTGACCCTTCAACAACTATAATTCTAACGCTAGTTTTAACCAATACCAACATTTTTGTAGATCTTGTTAAATCAGTAATTTAAACAAAAATTGAATTAAAAGGCCAAAAAAAAACTGAGTGTTTTCTTTCCCAGCGTCCGATCAACGCGCCTAGAGTAGAGATGATCATGAGATTAGCATTTTCTAAAAATTTATACATATACAAAACCAAAATTTGAACAATACAAAAGCAAACACTTGAACTAAAAGCAAACACTTGTATTACAAACATATACTCCCTCCGTTTCTTTTTATAAGTTGTTTTGGCTAAAATCACAACTATTAAGAAATTCATCTTTTACTAAAAAAAAATTATTTAATAGTATATAAATTAAAACTAATCCAGCCAATCATAAAAAAAACTGCAGAATATTATTGGTCACACAGTATTCGATAAAGGTAAAAGTTGCATAGAAACATGAAAACAACTTATATTGTGAAACAAAACAAAATCTCTAAAACAACTTATAAAAAGAAACGGAAGGAGTACTACTTTAAAACTATTTTAATGATTATTAAAATAACCAGAATAATAACACATATCCACTACATATTACAATTTCGTTTTTGAAAATAAACGGTATTTGCTTTTAGGTCATAGCCCAAGTTATAGCCTTGCATAGCTACAGCCCCGATCATGATTTCTTCATCTTCTTCTTCATCTTCATCATCTTCATCTTTTTTAGGATTTTCATTGATCGCCAAACATAAAGTTCCAGGAGACCCATCTGGTACGAATAAACTCCGGACATCCACACTTAATTCAGCTCCTCCCGAAAAGATGAAACTGATTTGAATGTGATCTGGTATTTCTTGAGCATCCACTTTGTAGCATAGTAGTGATAATGAACCATATGAAATTATGGGGGCTTGAAAAAAAAAAAAAATTGGGGCCATTGATACAAGGATTTTGCAATCCAAAGAGGTATCAATACCCTCTAATCGATGTAGTAAGAGGTTATCGAATCCAATATTGGGAAATAGTCCTAATCACCAAGAATGCAAGGCACTTAAAGCAAGTTAAGCCAAACGAGTGGGCTTTGTAATTAAGTAACCAAATTAAGCAAATAAAACAAGTAATAAGAAACTAAACAAGATGTAAAAGCAATAAGCAAAGCGAATCCTAAGATGGGATAATCGATATTAGGCAATCAAAGCATGATCCAAGGCATTCATTCACACAAACAAGCTATCCCTAGGTTAATGATCTCTAATCTTGATTAGTCCTCTTTCAAGGCACTAATCACTATGTTAATTATCAAATTCATTAGCAAATCATCATTTGTGAATTATCAATCAACATGCATTGAGAATATAAACTAGATCAACCAAAAATATGCCTTAGACAACTATTCCCATAGGCTAAGAACATAAATCCTTTGAATAATTTGGTCAAGGCATTTCATCAAACACTTGGTGTTCATGAAATGCCTTATGATCTAGACCTACTCTTTCAAGCTAGATCTAGCATTGGGAACATTAAACAAAGAAGGATAATATATAATCTAATCCTAAACACCTTAGATCAAGCCTTGAATCCCCTAAATCTAACCCATCTCAAGATCCTAAAAGACTACTCAAGACCCATTAGGAACCCCTCAAAATCAGTTTTGATAGAGGATGATTCCATAGATAGATGTTGAATAATCAAGATGAAAAGAAGATAAGAAGAAGAG
>PKML01043632.1:1340383-1362267 GCA_002933935.1 Eutrema yunnanense
CAGTGGCATCGGTGGTGGTATCGATCGATACCTAGTGTCACACCTGGTATCGATCGATGCTCTGTATGGTCCCTGTCTCCTCTCTTCGGGTCTCGAACCTCCTCCAAAAGCACCTATTAATGACTCCAAAAATGCCTAAAGACCCACTAGGACCTAAAGCAACTCCTAATATCTAATTTGGAACCTAATTGCATGATAAGAACATGATTATGCATGAGAACTATACAAAACCATGCATGAAATGCATGCTAAAATATGTAATATGAGAGTATATCAGCCATTAATCAAATCATAAAAATTTAATAAAATAAAAATTCTTATGAAAAGAAGTTTCAAGAAAAAAAGTGTTAAACTGCTAATGAAACACAAGTTTTCCAACAATATATACTGTATTCAAATCATCTTCTTTAGGTATCTTCTCGTTTTCCTCTTTCTCACACTTATCTGTAATTTCCTCTGCCTTATCATTCTCTAAGCCAATAGGAGTTTCATCACCAACTCCACCACACTCGTTAGTTTGAAGAGTTTTTGATCGTTTTACATACCTCAACATAGAATTTGCTAGAGACTTCTCCAATTCTTCTTTTTTTTGTTCTCTCTTAGCTTTTGGGCTCCTGATTTACACTTTGATTTTCGTGTTGAAATTCCTATAAATTTCATGTCAAGTAAAATATAGTAAGAATTAACTTTTAGCAATCTCAGAATACAATTATATTGTTTGAAAAATTACCTGACATGGCTATATTTTAATAGAGATTAGAACAGAAACAATTGAGAAAAGATAGTTTGGTGATTTGGTTGAGTCTCTCTCGTGACCAGGCCTGCTCAGATAATCAGATTCGTGAGGAGGTGTGGAGAGAAGAAGAAGCGTAAGAGACAAAAGGTTTTTTTTTTTTTTTTTTCTTTTTTAGTTTATGGATTTTTTGTTATAAATTTATTATTGATTGAGCTTCTCTTTTTTTGGCCCAATAAACCTTATATATATATATATATATATATGGGTTTTTATATTGGGCCTGCGAAAATTGGGGGCCAAGACAATTGTTTCACTGGGCTTGGCCCAGGGCCGGCCCTGCCTATTAGCTTACAGACTCTATCCACAATAAATTCGAACAAATCTGATGGCAAGTAAGATATGAACGAGCCTGTACCAGTTGAAACATATAATGTCCAAAGTTTGTCCAAAGTTTTTTTCAAAGTTTGTCCAAAGTTTGTCCAAAGATATGAACGTTTATAATGAAAGTTTAAATTTCAAAGTTAAAACGTCTATTGCCAAGAAAGTAAATTTTACATCCTCAGGGCGTGGCCAATATCCCTACGTTTTTGATAAACCATGAGCTTAACCACGAGGCTTAACCAAAGTTACATCGCACAATTCACAAATATTGCAATATGATCCAAATTGGTTTATGGAAAAAAAAAACTTAACCCAAAAGAAATAAGAACCTAACGGCGGGAGAAACAGATCCAGAAAATGAAGCAAACCACCAGGGTAATGAGCACAAAAGCAAAGACCGACAATTGCGAGCTAGGTGGCAATTTTGATTTAGGTGCCAATTCTGATTTAGGCTTGAAGTCGCTGCTGCCGTATGTTTTGAAATCAAGCTGATGAGCAATACGGTGGATCGCCATGAAGGAATTGACATACTGGTCTGGCTCCGTTACGTTCACACCATCGAGAGTTAAACCACCTTCAGATGTGTTGCGAACCAGAATCGAGAATCCTCCAAGGAGCGTACGACCTCGAGTTTTATCCTTCATGGCGAGAAGATCGGAAAACTCCATTTATTTCCGGCACGACGTGGTACGCAGCAACTCGTCGATCAACGTTGTATTTATCAGTTGCGGAGCTAGAAAATTTTGTTGCCGAGGTCAAAATAAATTATGAAATTTATTATTATATATATATGTATATATATAAATGCACAAAACAATATTATTTTAAATAAATATAGTTGACAAGTGTAATTTACAATCACTTATGTTGAATTCCACAACAAAAAAAACAATAAATTCAATTTTTTTAAAAAAATAGGAAATAGAAATTCGTATATAGTGAAGAGCACATTTACCTGAACTAAAAATAGGAAATATCATAATTCGTATAAATTATGATATTTTACTACTTATGGATTTTGTTTTGGAAGACTAAAAAAAAAAAAAAAACTTACACATGTGTTTTGTAAAAATTCAAAAAAAAAAAAATTACCTTCCTAATGATTTTGTCTTTAATCATGGATACTTAAATTAGTTTTTTTTTTTTTAATTCCTGTATGTGTGTTTAGTTGGTTTTGTATAGGGGTCAAAAATTATTTTATATTAGGGTAATAATTTATAAACAACGTATAATGGAAGTATCATGGGTGGTACCTCCCCCTGGTTGTATTCCTCAGTTGCGGCCCAAGAAAGAAGGGTTCTTGTTTTCTTTTTTTTGGGAGTTGGATCTGAAGGTGCATTTAATAATATAAGCCTAACCTAATAATTAGAATAATTAGTTTCGAACAAAAAAGAAAGGATTAATTAGTAATTACGATACATTTAACCACAAGGCCTCTCTCGAACCGAACCTAAAAGCGAAGATATCTCACCTCGACGAATCCGCCGCCGTCGCCATCTGCTTCTACGAGCTACTCTTCGGCGACTCTATTCTTCTTCAACCTCTCACCATCTCTGCGGATCGTCACCTGAGTATGTCGGAACTCCAGAATCTGTCAGGCGTTGAAGTAGATGCCGATTCAGCTACTCCTCTGATCCTTCTCGAGGAGAGCCCCAATCCATCCTCCGCGAAGCCACTGCCAAGAGAAACTTCAACAAGACTGGCCGAGAACTGTCGCAATCGGACACGGCGACCCCGGCTTTCGATATGGCGACTACGGACCTAGAATTGCCGACGGAGGCAGTGACAGCCATTGTCTCTGGCGAGAAAGATCTATCTGCCGTTAGACCGTCTCAATTCCATATACCTGCATCTCTAGTCAAAAACTCAGATGAGGTTCGAGATGCAGCAAATTCGCCTCTCGCACAGCCTCTCAAAGGAGCTTGGTCTGTACCGCTCAATCCTCAAATGAGGGTGCCTCCTGTAGTCGCAACTTCTGAAATCTGGCCATCTCTCTCGATCCTCACCGAAGCAAGCCAGTAAGTGTAGATGTCAACCCCATAAACAATGGACCTGTTGCTCCCTCTTTGTTTTCTCGTACAGAGGCAGATAAGGAAGATGCCCTGAGGTTTCCTTGGGCTGCTAAAATGGATCCTCTTTTGAGAAATCTGTATAAGGCATCTTCTCCAGAGTATATGGAAGACGGTACTCCAAAGGTAACTATTCCAAGTCATGTCTTTCTGCAGGGTCTTGAAAATCAGAAGGAATATGTCTTAGGCCAGTTCTATAGATGTAGTTCTCTGCCTGGTGGTTTGATTCATGCAGTCATCAAATAGAATATGGGGAAGAAAGTGCATAATTTTTGTTCGTTACTTAGGAGATTCGAAATATCTTTTCCATATCCCGGATCACTGTGACAAGAAATTGGGTACTCCAACGAGGGCTTTGGCATATTGATGATTGTCTGATGTTTGTAGCGCTCCTTGGACTCCTGCAGATACTTTTGACATCCCTGACATTTCAACGGTTCCTGTTTGGGTTACATTGAAAAAGATCCCTAACCGATTATACTCAATTCATGGAATAAGCCACATTGCATCTGGGCTAGGCGCTCCTATGGCTACTTATAAACCAAGACTTGACCCTATACTTATGGATGAGGCCAAGATCCTGGTTGAAGTAGAGCTGAGTAAGGCCTTTCCTCCAAGGATTGCAGCTGTTGATAAAACGGATGGAGGGGCTCCAACTTTGGCCAATGGCAGTGACACTCTAGCATCAGACCACACCTCTGAAGCAACCACTCAATCGGGTACTTCAATTACTAATCCCACACTCTTAGCACTTCCTGCAACTACAAAGACAACTATCAATGATTCTCCATCTCCTAAGGCCTCATCCAAAGAGGCTTTTGTATACAGAATATGGAGTTAGAACCAGTCAACCAGAGAAATGAAGACACACAAAATTTGTGGTATTTCATGTTATTTTAATTTTACTAACTCGAAAGGGTTTATACAATTTTATAAGTGATATGTTTCTTCCTTTTTGCTCTTAATGCAAAAATGCAAAAATGCAAAAACATGTTGATCTGTTTTGTTCTTCTTGGTTGACGCTTTAACAAGTTTTCGAAACATTAACAAAGATCGTATTTTAATTAAACAAAACACTAAGGTGGGGTATTGAATGATTGAATTTAAAAGAATGCAAATGAATTTAAAATCAATTGATTTTGAGCCATTTAAATTTTTTTGTTGGAATTTTAATGAATTCTATCAAAATGACAGCAAAAATGTTTGGAATTGACTTTTTACAATTTTTCATTGAAATTCTATTAAATTCCTATCAAATGACACTATCATCAATACTGTAATAAAATTGAATAACACTAACATTTAATAGAATTAAGAAATAAAAAATCGAATAACACTAGAATTTAAAATAATATAGAAGAATGATTACAAATATCTAATCCAATAACACATTAATTTAAAAGAATTCATAAAATACAAAGTAATTGAGATCATATAATACGATTCGTGAGATCTTTGTTAGCTTGAACAATTTTTCTTTAGTGAATATAAAAGAAAAGAAATCACCAGCGCACCATAATTTATATTAATTGTTCCTGCTGCGATCGATCTCATTCAAATACACTAATTGCCTAATGGGTCTTATTCTTTTCCAAAGCCCGATTACCCTTTTTTGGTTTGCTAGGAGATAAATCTCTTTAAAATGCTGCCTTATTATATATTGGAATTTATTATCTACGATCAGTTGCATTGCATCTCCCAGTATCCCACTAAATCTTGTTTTGAAATATATATACCACTGTTTGATATCCATTTCCAATAATACCATTTTTATATGTGTTCGAATAGTTATTTTTAAAATACAAAATTCTAAACATTTTTATATCAGATTAGAAAAATATTTTAAAATTTTTATAGGATGTAAAAACATTATTTAAACTTTTATAAAGTCTTGTAACATTTTTATAAGGTTTTATAAAAGTCATGAAAACAGAAAAATTTATTAACGTTTATAGATATCAATTTATAAAATTGATAAAATTTATAAACGTTTATAAGCCATTTATATAAATGGTATTATTGAAAAACATTTTTATTAGTAATTTTGAAAAGTATTTATAAGCCAATTGATAAACATTTTTATTATGTTTACCAAATTATGGGATAGAAAAGAAACAGCACATGAAGGCGAAAGAAAAAGAGAAGAAGAAAGCTGGTCCATTAAATGTTAGGAAAATGGACAAAGGCATGTTAGGATTATTCCTCTCTTAGACACCTTTGAAAAATATTTTGTGATTATAGGGAATCTTTATCAAGAAAAAAAAAGAAAATATAAAATAAAACTCAACCAATATTGTTTTTATAAAAAAAAGTTGCAAAAAGTAGGAAGCGGACACAAAATGACCATGTCTGGTTATAATCAAAGAGTCCAACCTCAAAACATTTTTCTAAGCATGCTCCATATTCCACTATTCTTATTTTTAGTGCCAATAAGTCTCTATGAACATTTTTATAATTAGTTTTTTCGTTTTGTTTCAAGGGCCATTTTAACCTACAATGAGAGCAAACAGGTCAATACGAGAAACTTTCTTAGGCAATCCAATTATAATCACTACTTACACATAATTCCGAGATAGTCACGACTCGAGATACTTACAAGAGTTTGATTTTCGAGTTTATTTTATTTATACTTACAACAATTTGATTTGAATGTTTCTAAATTCACGGAGACAAACGCAAAGATAGAATAGATATATTGTTACATTTTTTTAATAAAGAAAAGAAGATGATATGCTTATTCTTATTGAAGTGGTATCCATCTCAGCAAACATTATAATCAAATACTGATTATTATTTCCGTGATTGTACGGTTTAAGCTTTATTCCTTTATTACATAAATATACTTCTTTTATCAAAAGATGTGTTCCAAAGAATTACTACAAAGTTTTATTTTATCTTGTCTAATAAGATAATTTGTTAATATTCTTCCAACTAATCATATATCCTACGCCGATCAATTTTCTTGATGAAGCTTTATAATATTCTTTAGAAACTATCGGATTTCACTTTTGAATGATAGAGTACTAGCCCTCTTTCATTTTCGACTAAATATATAACTGAACTTTAAGTAGCTAAAATGGAGTGTACACGCATAATATTGATATAAAGAAGCTAAAATCTACTTAGCACTCAATATATAGTTAATCCAACAATTATATGATTGATAACTAAAGAAAATCAACGATTTGACAACAAATTTGGATCGTAACCATATTATGATGCATTAACGTATTGCAACGTACAAGCTCAAGATTTGTTTGTATCTCTTTAGATTACTATTTATTTTTGACATATTTGCAAAAACATGAATTTTATTTAAGTTTCATTAGTTTTTATCACTTTAAGTTTTTTTTTACTATTTTTTCTTTTTCTTTTAGTTGGCAAATGATAAAAATACACTTTTATGTCTTTCCATTTACCGTCCACAAGCGTACATGTCGTATTGTATATGAGTTAAATTATCATATATAGTACAGAAAGTGCTATTTTCTAATAGTTTTTTGGGAAAGTGTTAAAAACTAACGAAACATAAATAAAATATCAAGTTTTGCACAAAATACCTTTTATTTTTATTTTTTGACATATTTGCATAAATTACCATTTATTTAAATTTTTCTTACAATTTTAGCACTTCATTTTTTTTTGTTTTTAGCGTGTTTAGTGTGTAAATGACGAAAATAACATTTTTCATGTCTATCCGTGTACCGTCCACAAGCGTACACGACGTATTATATATGAGCTAAATTGTCATGAATAGTAACAAAAATGCTAAAAATTATGAAATATAAGTGTTAAAAACTATGTAAATTTTAAAAATTGCTAATTTTTGTAAAACATCTTTTTTTTTTTGAAAAAGGGTTACTACTATTTATTTTTGTTAGCACATTTAGCTTCTAACGCGATCTAATCAACGTAAATAACACAGTAATGATTATATAAGATTTCGCTGACAAAATCCATCGTAATATATCTTTTACTCACCAAATTATTTTTATGGAAAAAAGATAAAGGAGATATAAAAACTGTTAGGAAAAAAGGAATATTTGTTGATTAATAAAAAAACTTTTAATATTTGATGGAACGTGAATAGAGAAAGTGGGGTGTAGATAAGCATATGCACAAAAATGGCCACCTATTATATTCAAAAAGAAAACACATGCATGATACCACACTTATCACTAGAAATTAAATAACTAAAACCTAACATTGAAATTTAAAATAAAAATAAAAATATTGCATAATTAAATTTTTAAAAAGCTGTATATAAAGTATTACAAGAACACGAATAAAAATTAGGTCTAGTGGTAGTGCCAAATTGTATTTTGGGAAGAGTTGTGCCTTTGTGTCTTTGTGGATATATAAATGTGTGTGTAGGGTGTCAAAACGGATAATCCAACTAATAACTCAATAAATTATGTGTTAAATTTGTAATGGATCGACCCAATTCATTAAACTAATGGATTGGATCGACCCATGATACATTAAATTTAATAGGTTATATAGTTAAATGGGTTGACCTAATATAACCCATTAAATATATATATTGATATACGATGAATTCTGTTTTTTGACAAGAAAATGCATAACGAATTTACTTTTTTTGAAAAACGTAAAATTACATTTTTTGGTTGAAAAATATAGTAGGTTTTTTTTTTTTTTTTTGTCACTTTCTGAAAACTTTATATTTTTTTAAGCACTTTTTAAACTTATTTTGCAAACTAACACTTATTGTATTGTATACACGTTGACTTTCCAGTCGTGCCATGTATAGTACTGCATGAAATCAAATGTATACAGTACATGGACGAATAGGAAGCATGGGTAAAATGGTCATTTGCCACATAAGAAGACAAAAAAAAACTAAAGTGCTAGATTACAAAGAGAGTTTTGAAAAATTAACCCACAACGCAAATACTTTAATATAAAATCAGTTTTTGACGAGAAAACTATAAATCAGTTTTTTTTGGCATAAAAGTACGAGATTATATTTTTGATGGGAAAATACATAATCATGTTTTTTCGTGGGAAAAAACAGAATTACGTTTTGCCGGAAAAATGCGAAATTGCGTTTTTAGCGCAAAATCGCATAATTACGATTTGGCGGGAAAACGTGGAATCGCTTTTTTGGCGGGAAAACATGGAATCACGTTTTAGAGGGAAAACATATAATCACGTTTTAGAGGGAAAACATATAATCACGTTTTAGCGGGAAAACACGAAATCGTGTTTTTTTTAGGTAAAACGTGGAATAACGTTTTTTGGCAGAAAAAACAGAATCGCGTTTTTGGCGGAAAAACGTAGAATTATTTTGGCAGAAAAACACGAAATATCGTTTTGGGCGGGAAAATCCAAAATTACGTTTTTGGCTAGAAATACGGAATCACGATTTTGGTGAAAAAAAAACAAAAATTATGTTTTTGGCGGGATAATTGATTTTGGTTCGCACATATTATTTTTGTTTGGTTTAGGTTTTTATTAGAAGTTATTGGGTTAATTGATAACCATTAACCCATTACAATTCAACTCATTTCAATCCAATCCATTTGACATGTTCTCTTTGATCTATTAGAGTTCATGGGTTGGGTTGGATTGGGTCGACCCATTAGTGTAATGGGTCGACCCTTTATAACACCCATATGTTCATGTATAAATGTTAGAGAAATACTTTAAAAGAACACAATTTTTTTTCAAATCTAGCACACCAAATTTAAAATTCTGAATATAGCAAAAATAATTTTGTAAAAATACATGTTTACCCAAAATAAATTCAAAATAAAATTAAAATATTATGTTTGGGTTCACTATTTCCTATTTATGATTTAGTTTTTTCCTATTAAAAAGAAATTTGAGTTATTTTAATATTAAATTTGTGATATTATTATTAATTTTAACTAATGGTGTTAAGTTTGGAACAAAGTTTTAAAATGTGTTATTTTCGACAATTGCCTTAAATATTAGATTCTTAGCAGTTTTCTTTTTCATTTTTTGCCCAAAATGTCTTTATTTTTTTATCCGTACAGGCCACATGTTCACACGTCGATCTTTGGGGAAAATTTCCTTCATAAAATGTCTTTACTATGTCGTTTTCAAATATTAAAGAATGACGTATTTTTTGAACCAAAAAATGTATGTCTTATTTTATCTGTATGTGTCCCTAATTTATACTTGTCCATCTCTATATATTGTAATCATTATTTGTTTATGTATCTTACCATTTCTATAATCAAGGCATTTCGATAAATTAGATTAGGGGGCGAGAAAACCAAATTAATTAGGGGGGAAGATGCAATAGCCAATAGTCTATATGATCTATGCGAATATTTCTAAATTTAGCCTAGAGAGCTAAAACTTTCTAAAAAGGGATTATCTTGAAGAAACGTCGTTTTCTCTCTTCTCATGATCTTCGTCACGTAAGTCGCCTGCTCTCTCCTCTTAAATTTGATTTTAATCTGTTTAACTTGTTTAAAATTAGAGGTGGATCTCACTGAAGGCCGGTATTGTCTTAACCAAGTCCAATTGCAATAATAGACTTCAACCTTCGAAGCAATCTCTACATTCAATAGTGTGGAAGTCACAAATAAATAAAAACATGACATTATACCGGTAATAGATAGATTAAAACATAAAACTTAACATTATCATAACAATAATGAAGTGTCTAAGTAACATTAATATGATTTAGAAAGTAACTATTATTATTCATTAAATTTGTTCTATACTTGCGGAAGTCTTTTCGTGTAATTTTTATCAAAAACAATATATATTCAGACTACAAATTAATCGATTTATTTCTTCTAGAACTATACAATTTTAGCTTTTGGTTTACAAAGCATTTGCGGGACCATCATATTATTTAACAAATAAATACATCATATAGTTGACAAAAAAGAAAAATACATCATATATAGTATTCTATATTCTGCAAAATGATGATGCATACAAAGAAAGTTTAGAAAATATATATTTGGTTAGCTATGCAACTAATGTACACGCTTAATTTCAAGATTTCTTCTAGAAGAACTTCATGTTAAAACCCAGAAATAACTCTAGGAAGAGTTATCTCTGCAGTGCACCTTTTAAGAGTTTTAGAATTTTGTTTAGAACACGCGTATTAGAATTTTAGGAGTTTTACTTTTATTTTTTTTATTTATTTTTTTTTTTTTTTTGGGTAAAATGTAAAGATTACTTTTACTCTTTTAATATTTCTTATTGAAGTGCTTTCGAGTTGGTTCCATGTTTTACTTGGAGTTGTTTTAATTAATTAATTTAATGTTGCTTCAAGTGTTTTGGCATTATAAATAGTTATTTATAGGCTTTGTAAAGAGAGAATTTTTAGACTGGTTTTGAATAGAGCTTTTTGAAGTTCCTATTTGTCTTGAGGAATAAGTACTCTTCCGTAATCAATTATCGTCAAAAATCTTTCTAGTTCGGTGTTCATAGAATCAACGAAATTCAAAATTTTACGTTTCTTTTTAGAGATGTAACCTTTTTTTGCATGTGTACACGAATGCAAGAAACATATATAATTTGTCGTGATTTGTAGGATCAATCGAGAAATGCTTCAAGTTTTTTTTTCAGAAAAGATATCATCTAACGAAAATGGAATCCATGGACTGAAAAGGAGCCAACATGTGGGATCTATAGATTAAGACAATCATAGCGTTATTTTTTTTGGGGGGGTTTCATCAGTTCAGTTTGCACTAAGTTCAAAATCAAACTAAGTTGGTTTTGTTCTGTTGAACTAAGTTCGGTTTATATATGTAATTTGGTTTATCTAATGATAAAAAAAAAGTACCAATCAACTTATCTAACGGTCTGATTTTGACTCCAATAATTTAGTTTGGTTAAAACCAGTTTAAAACTCTACTGCTCTAGTATGTGTGTGTGACGAAAAGTTACAACTTGCTGTGCGAGACACGGCATGAGGAAACTCGTTATATATCCTTGTGACGGTGTATTATTATTTTATTACAATGTTATTAGTATTTTATTACAATGTTATTAGTATTGAATTATTTGTAGTTACTAGCTATAACCAACCAGTGATCTTTAGTTTTAAATTTTTGTTTAACGGCGATTATATTTATTACGAAAGCTACGAATCATTGTCAAATGATATAAGCCACCACCACCACCACAAGTTACTTCCACAATTTGGTCTCTCTACAACAGAGAAATTTTAATGAACATGCACATGGATGCATGTGTATAGATATGTATGTGTGCGTATGTGGCTCCGCATGTATTTAATCTATGTGTGAGGATTGGCTGACCAAAAGACACAACGGTCCAATGTCACCAACCCTCCTGGAAATTAAAATTTCCAATTGTTATTAGTAGTATTAAAGATTTAAACTATTACTATTGTCCTTAAGAGTCTTTGTACGATTCGTACGACAGAATTTAATTTCGGCTCAATTAATTTTATGATAATTTACATTTGTGAAGAGGTTTTGGTAGCTCAGGGTTCTCTGACAATTTGACTTCTCTAAGTTTCAAAATAACTCTTTACTATTTATACAGAAAATCTTCTTTTTAAAAAAATCCATTTTTAATAATTAAATTTGACGTCTGTGTAAATTCATTAAAATGTGTAATAAATAATGAAAAATTATGTGTGTGAATTCATTTTACATCAGTTTTAATTAATATTTTAAAAAAAATTCCCTACTTTATTTCACTTTCGTCGCTTATAGTTATAAGTTCAATATTCTAGTCTCTATGGTTGACCACCACCCACTAGCGTGTGCGGTGTTGACTTGTTGGGTTACTTACTTTGACGCAGCTTTGTAATTGGAGAATTATAAACATATATGGTGAAAAAACTCAACAAGTCTTCCTGGTTGAATATAAGGTGTGTGGTATAAAAGTGAAAACAATTAGATCACGTGTTTCACCATATTTACATAAAACGTTCGATGGAATATTTACTATTTCACCTAATGATTTTCTTACTGACTTGATCGGTCAAAAAGATATCTGTCTAAAATTTTTGTTTTCTAATTTTTTCCAACTCGTATCAAAGTTAATTTTGTAGCCGTTAAACTTGGACTCTTACGACTCAGGAGTTTGTTTATTACATGTGTGATTAATTTTTATCCATTATATTTATATATGCGCTGTAAAGGGAGTCAATTAGCCTACATATTCTTTATTTATTAAAATGCTACTACACAGATAATTAAATATTTACAGTTTCTATTTTTAATAATATGATTTATGTGGGTTTCAATCTAAATAATGATATATTATCAATATTAATATAAATCACTGTGATACATGTCATAGTTTATATAATTTAGGTCATTAACTAGAGGACAAGGTATATCGATTGTGAATATGTCACACCATAATACTGGACTCCCATTCAATAATTTATATATTATCAAAAAGGAAAAACTATTATTATTTATATAGATACCTGTAGATATTACTACAGACACACATAGGCCTGGGCAAATGGGTATTCGGTTCGGTTCGGTTTGGTTATTTCGGTTTTCGTTACGTTCGGTTATGTCTTTTACTATCCATTCGGTTAGTAACAGTTTTTGGTTCGGTTTCGGTTCGGTTACCATTCGGTTCGGTTCGGTATGGTTATCAAAATTAATAACCGTTTGGTAACCGAAATCTTTCGGTTATTTTCGGTTAACCGAATGGTTTTGTTTATTTTCGGTTATTTCGGTTATTTTCGGTTAAATTTCAAATATTTTTGGTTATTTCGGTTAAATTTCAAAATATTTCGGTTATTTCGGTTAAATTTCGGAAATATTTCGGTTAGTTTCGGTTATTTTGGTTCGGTTATTTCGGTTATATTTCGGTTAATTAGGAGATATAAACATAATTTTTTTTTTTTTTTTTGATATCCATAGATACCCATTGGTTATCGGTTAATAACCATTCGGTTATCATAACCAATGGATATCAAAAATAAAAACCATTCGGTTATTGTGAAGTAACCATAACCTAACCGAACCATTAATTTCGGTTCGGTTCGGTTTCATTCGGTTCGGGTATTATGCCCAGACCTCACACACACACTCATACGACATGTATTGCTTGTGTACAAAATATAATGTATTGCTTGTGTACAAAATATAAAGAAGAAAGTTAAGGTTATACACTTATATATATATATGTCGTGGTCTTTTTCATAAAGCCAAAAGAAAGGGTATATGTTTTTCTAATATTCTCTGTCTAATTACGTCTTTCATCATCTCAATGAGCCATGTTCTCCTAACTTGGCTAGCTTGTTTTCTCCTTTACATACATAAACCCATACACACACACACATATATATATATATATATATATATATATAGAGAAAGAGTGAGAGATTTTACCATGTATATAAAATTAACCAAATGTAAAAAATGAATACATGTACAAGCATGGTTAACTTTATTAATGAACAGACAAAAACGAATATAGTCACATAATCACATGGTTCTCGGATTTGAATGCAACATTGTGACTATGAATCTCTCTGGTGACAAAATCTCAAATTCTATTGGATGGAAAAATATTTTCGGGATTGAAAAAAATTGTACCATTTTTCTAATCACAGTTGACATATGTAGGCTTTTTTGTTCTTTTTGAGAAAATGACATATATAGGCTTTGAAAGGTCATATGTAGAACGATACCATTTTGATTCATATGTGATTTGCAGGTGAATTAATTATTACTAGTGAAAAATTATTGGAAGCATATTCACAAAGCTAAAAGCCTAAAATACTATTTCACGGATAAAAGGTTAAGTGAAACTTAAACATATGTGTATTTAATTATTAATTTAGTTTAAAAAAGTTTCTAAGGAATGAAATTCCATTTAAGTATTTTTACCTTGTTACCATTCCATTTTTTTTTTGTACATTACCGTTAGCAAATGAATTATCATAACCCTTTTAATAACATAAAGTCAACTGAAGCTTTTGTCGACATAATTATATTTATCCCCAATGTTTAGAATAGTCAAAATATTTTTTTTAAAATGGTGGTCAAACCATTGTAAGTATTTTAACCTTTTAATATCGTGAAAAAACAAAAACCTCATTATTGAGGAGGTTTTGATAATATATCGGAACATGGTCGGTGACTGGAGGATGCTAAACTGATAGTTGGTTTAAAAAAAAAAAAGATGCTTCACATGCCATTAATAGGGGAGAAAAAGCTTAGTATTTTTTTCTTTTTGCAGCGAAAAAATATCAGTTTTAGGAACTTATTTATTTCGACCGAACAAAAAAAAAAGGTTTGGTTCAAGTGGTTCACACATCACAAGATTCAGTGGAGTTACATTTTATCCGAAACAGAGAAAGCAGTTGCAATTATTTTTGTTAAGTAGACAGTACACGTGGCTAGGAATGATTGGAAGTTTATGTCTGTCATGTACGTAAAATTGACAGATCCTTAAAGCCATTATATTAGATTCTTCTTCCTTCTTCGTAACAGGTAACGGTGGCGTTAGATTAGGTGAAGTCCCCCAAGTCCCACCGTCCACCATCACCACCACCACTTGTTCTTCTCTTCGCCTCTCATTAAAAACCAGCTCGGCATCCAATGAAATTTCACGCGGGTTATTAAAATAAATACTTAATGGCGTTAGACTTAGAATCTCCAACGGAATATACAAAATAGAGTTAATTTCTGCAAATAACAGAAAAGTTAGTTACTTTAATTAAAACCCGAATATTTCTTGTTTTTGTTTTCCAATCAAGTAAATTAGTAATTCTGGAAAATAATATAAAAAGTTTAATGAATAAACACATTACGAAAAACAAAGAATAACAAAGTTTTAACTTTTTGTACAACGTCACAAACTCTGTTTACTGAAATATAAAACCATAAACGAGCTTCCAAAGTGTAACTTGTGTAAACCGTAAAAAAAAAATGTAACTTGTGTAGTTTTTTTTTTTTTTTTTTTTTCACTGGAAATATATTGATCATCTGATTCGGTAAGGATTACAAGTCAAAGAAAAAACAGAAATTAAACTACACAGAGAGTAAAATGAACTTTTCCGAACTTACAACACAATGAGGATGAGATTTTTTGATGAAACATGCATTGATACTACCATTCACAACTTTGTCTCAAGTCGTTCGAAGACCACCTAAAGGAATTCTCGCACAACACATGATCTGAAGATGGGAGGCTAACAATTTTGACGAAAACTCAAATACAAAAACCTGGCATTCTCCGAAAAAGATGATTTTTTTATTTTTATTTGCTTTTGTCAAGTTTATCCCGGATAAACTAGTTTCACGGAAAAATGTTCAATAGATCATCGGACAAACAAAACCTGCAAAAACATTTCAATCGCCACAAACCAGCAAGAATTTTAACATGAAAAGACGAAGAACTACGAATAAAAATTCCCCAAAACTTGTGTAATTATGTTTAGGAAGAGAATTATTAAGATAAATTGTAATTCGAGAGGTTTTGGGAGAAGAGTCAGGTCATGAGTTTGAAACTTTGAATACCGGCCGCAAAGAGAACTATTTTACATGTTTTGATCCATACCCCAAAAACATCTATGAGTCTAATTATTTAGAAATTCTTGGTTATAAAAAAAATTCTTAATTAGCATACGTTGTCGGTTGTGTACATTCACGGTTCACGTATGATTTCCATCAAAAAATTCAATCAATATGTTAATGCGCATACCTTCCCGATATCAAAGAACTTGGCATGAAGAGTGGCAATAAGAAAAAAAAAAGCATAGTAAGAAAGGTTGGTAATAACAATTTTCCTTGCCTGACAGCCTGACATACTTATATACCCAATGCTAGCTTAATTTTAAATGTTGTAGGATAAAACTAAATATATACACAATGCTATATAGATGATATTCATGAATTTCTAAACCATTCTAATTAATATAGATTTGTTGACAAGAAAAAAAAATATAGTACGATAGAAAAAAGTCCTTTGTAAAATAATTTATAGATGAAATATTTCAAGCAAAAAAAAAAAGAAACATTTCAAGCATACGGGTAATCTCCATGTCGCACACTTTTTTTTTTAAGTGTGCATCATTAAAATATAACTATACTACTTTTTTTGTTTGGCCAAAACTCAAAAACAAAACGACGATTATTTTACGCATAAATTCATATATAATTTATATTTGCAGGCGAGTAGGTTTTTCTGGTATCAAAATAAATATCTATCTATCACTTCGACAAATTTCCAGACCAAGTTTTTTTTTTTTTTTTTAAAGTTGTTGTTTCCAGTGATCCTAACATATATATATAATTTTTTTTACTTTGTTGCATGAAACGGCTAAAAAAGCATGGGTCCAAGTTGAACATGCCATAAGTTTTGTTTGTTCATTAGTTAAATCCAAAAGAACTTTAACAAAAAAAAGAAGAGTTAATCCAAAAGAATTATAGTTTGTTATTTTATTCCGTATGAAAACTGTTACACAGTTTAATAGAGAAAAAGTACGAAAACTATAGAGAAACTAAATGCGTAGGAAAATGTATTTTAGTTCAGTGACTTTGAATTTAAGGAATGTCTTTATGAGTAAAATGTTCATGTCACTTACCAATGCAGCTTCAGATAAATAAATATAATATACCTTATAAAGAGAGAAGACGTGTTCTTCAACTTTCACAATCCAGCATCCCCTATTGGTCAATTTTTATTTTTTTTTAAATTAATTGCATATTAAAAATTAATTGGCAATTAATAAATTGATATATGTCTCTTATATATTATTTAACGTTATAAGATATTATTCATAACATGCATTTTTAATATTTTGGCTCGTCTTATTATTGAATCATTAATTTCAAGTTGGATCGACAAAATCAATGATAATGCAGAACATCATGAAACCGAAGGAAATCATGAGATTCCTATTAACTACATCCATAATGGAAAGATATGAAATCGAAATAAAATTCCACAGCAACGTCCCGTCAGTCGCAGCGTGGTTAACGGAGAAGCCGATGAAAACGCCGTCGATCAATACTGTGACTTGAACGGCGAGGATTGGTCGCGGACGTGGTCGGATTTTGCGCCAGTGAAAAAAAAATTCGCGTCGACGTCATTGCAGAGCCGGCGAGAGGAGAGAAGTGAGAGAGGGTGACAGAGAGAGAGTGTTTGAGGTGAGAGAGAAGCGCGTGTGTGGGGAGGTGATCAGGACGCGTGAAGAGGCATCTTTTCTGGATTTTTTCCAGTTTTTTTTTTAATTTTTATTTCAAGTCAAAGAGAGATAGGCGATCATGTCGGGTCCGAGAGATGTGCGACTTCAGGCCCGTTGGACCCGTCCGGAGAGATTTCGAGATTTAACTCCGCCGGCGTGCATTTCTCGGTAGCGTATACTCGAAGAAGAGCCATAAAAGGAAGAAGTGTCTTTCCTGGCACCCGATTTCCAGGGAGAGGAAGCAACGGCCATGGGTTCTTCCGGTGTCGAATTTCATCGTGGTTCTAAGAGGAAAAACACTGTGAGACCCGACGGCGGCAGCGGCGTTATCGTCGAAGCTGCGTTAGCGGCTGCCGGAGTGAAACAAGTAGCAGAAGCGAGAACAATTTACAGTGGGCATTGGGAAAAGCATAAGAGGACATAGTGCAATTAGCGGTTTAAGAGAAGCAAATAATGCTTCTCGCTGGGATCTACGACGTTTTTAATGGACCCGACACTTCAAAATTTCTGATGGTTAATCTTTACCGTGATGTACATAGTGAGTTAAAAGAAAGCCCACACATAGCGCGGATGCTCTCCTAGTTTACCTTATAAAGAGAGAAGGGGTGCTCTCCATCTTTGACACCTCAACACCCCCTATTAATCAATTTTTTGTTTTTATATTTTTTGTAAATTAATTGTATATTGAAAATTAACCTTATAAAGAGAGAATGAGTGTTCTCCAACTTTGACACCTCAGCACCCCCTATTGGTCAATTTTTATTTTTAGTTTTCTTTAAATTAATTGCATATTAAAATTAATTGGCAATTAATAAATTGATATATGCCTCTTATATATTATTTAACGTTATGATATATTATTCCTAACATGCATTTTTAATATGTTGGCTCGTCTTATTATTGAATCATCAATTTCAAGTTGGATCGACAAAATCAATAANTAAATCAATAAACATGTTGAATAAATACTCTTATATAAAATCAGAAAGAGAAACAAGGTTTTGAGATCTGATCTCGGACGAAGGGAAAACAGACTTGTCTCTCACCAAAATCTCTCTTAAACTAAAGCAAAATAAAAATATAGCCTAAACAATGGCTGTAAAATCCTATTTATAACCTAAATCACGATTTGGGGCCTTCTTGTAATTATCAGAGACTTCTGGACCAAGTTGCAATTCTTCAACTCTTCATTAAGTCGCGATGTCGTGTCTGCTGTGCTGGGTATCGATCGATACCATGGGGGTATCGATCGATGCTAGACGTGAAAACAGGTACTCAGCGACACGATCTTCTGCTTCTGCTCCAAATGCTCCAGAAAGCTCCAATACTTCCAATTAAGCTCCAAACGTGCTATAACCTGTGAAAGACTCTAAAAGACTCCAAAACACTAGAAAAGACTCTATAAAAGGACTTATATCATGGCTTAAACAGGGTAAAAACCATGATATATCAATCTACGACGTTTTCAATGGACCGACACTTCAAAATTTCTGATGGTTAATCTTTACCGTGATGTACATAGTGAGTTAAAAGAAAGCCCACACATAGCGCGGATGCTCTCCTAGTTTACCTTATAAAGAGAGAAGGGGTGCTCTCCATCTTTGACACCTCAACACCCCCTATTAATCAATTTTTTGTTTTTATATTTTTTGTAAATTAATTGTATATTGAAAATTAACCTTATAAAGAGAGAATGAGTGTTCTCCAACTTTGACACCTCAGCACCCCCTATTGGTCAATTTTTATTTTTAGTTTTCTTTAAATTAATTGCATATTAAAATTAATTGGCAATTAATAAATTGATATATGCCTCTTATATATTATTTAACGTTATGATATATTATTCCTAACATGCATTTTTAATATGTTGGCTCGTCTTATTATTGAATCATCAATTTCAAGTTGGATCGACAAAATCAATAATAATGCAGGGCATCATGAAGCCGAAGGAAATCATGAGATTCCTATCAATTACATCCATAATGAAAATATATGAAATCGAAATAAAATTCAACATCAACGTTCCGTCAGTCACGGCGTGGTTAATGGAGCAGCCGATAAAAACGCCGTCGATCAATTTTGTGACTTGAACAGCGAGGATTGGTCGCGGACGTGGTCCGATTTTGCGTCGGCGAAAAAAAAATTCGCGCCGACGTCACTGCAGAGCCGACGAGATGAGGGAAGTGAGAGAGGGTGACAGAGAGAGTGTTTGAGGTGAGAGAGAAGCACGTGTGTGGAGAGGTGACAGAGAGAGTGTTTGAGGTGAGAGAGAAGCACGTGTGTGGAGAGGTGATCAGGACGCGTGAATAGGCATCTTTTCTGGATCTTTTCCAGTTTTTTTTTTTAATTTTTATTTCAAGTCATGTCGGGTCCAAGAGAGGTGCGACTTCAGGCCCATTGGACCCGGCCGGAGAGATTTCGAGATTTAACTTCGCCGGCGTGCATTTCTCGGCGCCGCTCGGTAGCGTATACTCGAAGAAGAGCCAGAAAAGGAAGAAGTGTCTTTCTTGGTACCCGATTTCCAGGGAGAGGAAGCAATGACCCTGAGTTTTTCCGGTGTCGAATTTCATCATGGTTCTAAGAGGGAAAACACTATGAGATCCGACGGCGGCAACGGCGTTATCATCGAAGCTGCGTTAGCGGCTGCCGGAGTGAAGGCAAGTGGCGGAAACGAGAACAATTTACAGTGGGCATTGGGGAAAGCAGGAGAAGACATAGTGCAATTAGCGGTTTAAGAGAAGCATGGATGGCTTTTCGCTGGGATCTACGACGTTTTTAATAGACCCAACACTCCAAAATTTCTGATGGCTAATATTTACCGTGATGTACATAGTGAGTTAAAAGAAAATCTTTACGTAACACCGATGCTCTTCTAATATATAAATAAATAATTAAAACTGTTTTGTAATTTCTTGATCCAAGAGATTGGCTTTATTGAAAAATTTAACGTTCTTTTTTCCTGAACGTTACAAAAATAATAAGAAGGAAACAACTGAACAAGTACTAACCTTTTGCTTATCTCGAGTCGCAGGAGGGCATGTGAGGCCGTACATGGTGCAGGATTTTCTGGGTACGTCTAAATATGTTTACTTTTAGAAAAATCAAGTAAACAAATTTATCTGATTTCGTAATTTTACTGGACTGTTTACAGATAATTGAAAATTATATTTTGTTAACCTGCTATAAAACTACTAAAAACATTACATCATTACAAACATATATATACATCATCTTTTATAAAACTATTATTTCAAAGAATAAAGATTAAAAGACAAAAAAAATTACAATATGGCAAAGTCAATGATGAAACCGATATATATCTTTTTCTTTATGACCGTACGTACTAATTAGATCATTACTCCTCAATAAAAACGTCAAAAATTGCGTGCTATATTTCTCCCTTTTTATAAAAGACTATTATTTATGAATCGTGACGCATATAGTTTTCTATAATAATATAAAACAGTTTTAACATCACCTTCATGATAAGTAAACCCTTGTGAAATCACCTTCATGATGTATGTTGTATCGGTTATTAGCACACCGATATAACTTATATTCTTATCGTATCAAGGCTCGGAGAACTTCGTTTAGGTTAAAGTCTTAGGTCGGCGTATATTGTAATCGAACGAGGTCGGTTTGAATAGAGACGGCGGTACTGTTTTCTTANATTGTATTTATAATTAATGAAAAATGTCAAAGGCAGAGAGTTACCTAAAAGGCTAAAACTGTGTTTTTTTCTTTCTATTTGTAGTTTCTAACAATTTATAGTTCTATATGTTATACTACAAAAATACATGGATTTTTTTTTAAAAACAACAGGGATTTTACATATTTGTGAAATTAGTAAACCCTTGTGAAATCTTAGAACTACTACAGTAAGTAATTAAATTAGAAAATTAGCTACTCCACTAAGTAAGTAATTAAATTAGAAAATACAAAGTTTATGTTAATTTTGAAGACTATTTGTAAGACGTAAGACCAATTATTTACTAGCAAGCGTGATTGCAAGCTCATAGTGTAAGCATAATTTACATGAACCCTAAGATTTTCTGAACATCTAGATCAATCACGTAATAGAAACATAAGAAGAGTATTAGGGGTACCTCCATTCATTGTAGCGGAGAGATCTTCTTGAACGGATCCTTGAACCGAAGACGAAAGATCAACCTTTAAGCGTGAGGTATGGTTTCTCTCCCCTTTCCTCTCACTTTATCCTTTTGTGTTGTTCTCTTGATGATGATTTATGATGGAGCTAAACCATCTATTTATAGGAGGGGAGAGGACCAAACTTCCTCACCAAGTTTCCTTTAACTTAATAGCTAAGTAGATTGCTTCATAGTTAAGTTTTAATCTCAACCGTTCATCATCTACTTCATAGCTAAGTCTTAATCTTAACCGTCCATCAAGATTACTTAATAGCTAAGTTTACTTCTTAGCTAAGTTTACTTAATGATGAAGATAACTTCATCGGTTTTGAAACGTGTTTAAAGAATAGCAATCCCGAAAGAAAACCCGTAACCCGTAACTATAAGACCACATAATAGGATCG
>PKML01043632.1:1369296-1394127 GCA_002933935.1 Eutrema yunnanense
AAAAATTGCAGAGAATTTTGTGTATTTAAACAATCCATAAAAGAATTCTATTATAACAAACTTTGAGAATCCAAGGGATATATGTAGTATTTTAAAAATCATGTTTTATGAGTTAAAATGTAAAGAATCCATATCTCAATAACACTAGATTTTAACAGAATCATAGAATCATTAAAATACAAACTTTTTGAATAACAGTGGATTTTGATTAGATTATATAAATCATCAAACCAATAACAATGGAATGTTATAATCCATAAACGAATAACATTGGAATCTATAAAGAATGTAAAAATCCACAAACCAATAACAGTAGAATCTTAGACTCTAAAAATCTTCATAAATCAATCTCCCAATAACCCCTCCTTAAAATGCGAGGAATATAAGAGATATTAAAATGGACAAAGTGGAACGCAAATGATTAAACTCATCAATTTCTGAAGTCAAAGCAGACCATTCTTCTTCTTCTTCGTTCAGTTTGACCATTTGGAATCAATCTGATTCGAAGGACATAGAAAGTTCTTCCAGCGTACGAACGGTCTATTCACACCGAAGGATATTAATACATCAAACAAACTATTCACTCCGTTTCACAAAAAATGTCATTTTAACACTTTATTTTTGTTTCACAAAAATGTTATTTTATATTTTCAATGCAAAAAACAAACAAAATTATGATTTTAATCATATTGCTTTAGTGTATTAATTAGAAAGAGAAAAACTGTTTAGTGTGTTAATAAGAGATAATGTAAAACTTTTAATAATTTTTTTAATATGTGTGAAATGTGTCAAAATGACATTTTTTGGTGAAACATAGAGAATATTAATTTTCTTACAAATTAAGCTAATTAGATCACCTGCTATATCAAGGTGAATAGTTTTTTTAAGAAGCATTTCTATAAAAAATGTCAAAGATTTAACGTCTTTGGTTTGGAGAATTTCTATAAAAAATGTTAGTCTTCGTATTGTTGAGAAAGTAAAAAGTAAAAATTTTACCAAAAAAGTAAAAAGTAAAAAGAAAATCGAAGTAAGCCCGTGATTTCTTAGGTATGTATATCAACCAGAAAACCAATTTAGAACATACGGACCTAAAACCATTAAAATAATGATTTACTTATTTAAAAAGATACTCTTAGTTGAAATTTTCAGAATGAAATATATTGCATACTTAAAGTATATAACCAATAGGTGGCAAAGAAAGAAAAAAAAAACAATAAAAATAGAGTAATAAGAGGATAATTAAGCTAAGCAGCAAGAAGTATGTTGCTTTGTCAATCTATTTATTTTTTTATAAAAAAATCCCAGCAGTGTACACCTCCACCAAATATTTATTTCCTGATATAAAGATTCATTAGGAGGAATACAATACCAATTAACTCTTTTGATATTTGAATTTAAAAAGAGATTTTGCAAATTAGTCTTCTCTTATGAGCTACTTCCTCATTTGGGTTTGATGATGATATCATAATCTGATCAAATATCTCAAACAAAAATATGACAGACAAAACAAAATCTTACACAACTCTTTTATTTTGCTAACTAATGTGTGTGTAATAGTAATAACTAAAAATAGAAAATTAAGTAAGTTTCTTTCTACTCCATAATTTTTGTGAATTTGGGACCCACAGAGATTACACTGATTCGGGGTTAAATGATGAATTTGAGCGATATCAAAAGGCAAATACTAATCAACGGTCAAAGGGTTTAAGGGCCAAAAGAAATCATAAAAAGTGGTAAACAAATGGAGACTACTTGTTGGGACCCACATGAACTAAACGGCGGAGAAATTCGTCGTTTTTAGTGGTATAAAAAGAGGAGTTGTATCGACTCTCTGCAAAAGAAAAGCTCGCTTCACCTAATCCCTTCTCTCTCTCGCCGGAATCCTTATGTTCGAGTGAAACGGCGGAAATAGCTGTCGTTTTTTTGTGCTAATTCGCCGCCGTTTGAGGGAGAGAGATGTCGAGTCTCGAGGATATCAAGAACGAGACTGTTGATCTGGTAAAACCTTTTTTTATTCACCATTTCTCTCTCAATCTTTTTCATGATTTGCTTGAATGAGAATAGATCTCTACTTTGTGAGGACTTTGCTTGGTTATTTAGTTTCGTTACCCTCATTTTGGATTAGATGCTCTGTCTCTTTACTTTAACTGTTTCGTTACCAACGATGCTCTGTTTTTTTTTTTTTTTTTTCCTGGATAGCACGCAAGTCATTTGGTTTCCCCCGGAAAATTTTGTTCTTTGATCGATTATAATTGAAATCAGGGAAAGCATTAGAAGGATTGGGGACTTAATTATACCTTTTTTATATATATATTATAAGCCAAGAAAAATTGAAATTTTCGTTTACATGTATAGAGTTTGTTCATAAGAAGAAAAAAAAGTAGATCTAAGCATGTGATAGCATACAAAAAGATAAGAAATAGAGTTTCTTTCTTTTAGTGGTGGAGCTACCTACGTCTCAATAAAGTCCAATCTACTTGTGAAAAATATTATCTTTTCTTTCTCTACTACAAATATTATCTTTTTTTTTTTAATTATGACAATGAAATCATAAGATATAAAATTAAGGTTTTAATCTGTCTGTAAACAAGAAGTTCGGATTCTTTTATGTACTTTTCCGTGGTACGTTCAACTTCCCTGTCTTTAGCAAAAAAAAAAAAAAACACATCTTTTGTGCAGACGTAACTTTGTGAATTTATTGGGACAACAAATCACTTTTTTTTTTAATAATGTCCACGATGCTCTGTCCCGGACTGTATTTACCCCAAACCAAGCCTCAATTATCGCGCCGGAAGTGAGGGAATGTTCCCGGCGCGTGTGATACACCTCCCAATCTCATTGGTCGGTGGTGGCGGTCCCCACCTCTCCACCGCAATTTCCCCCGCCAAAGTCTCTCACTTTTCACCGAACTAGTCAACGACTTTAGTCAACCTTGGTTGCAGCATCTAGTCATATGAACTAAAAAAATTGGATCTTTCAATTAACTCATATGAACTGAAAAAAGTTCTTCGAAAGCTCTTTGTTTGTTTGGACAAAGGTTTCTCTTTTTTTGGAGATCTAGAATCAATCTTGTGTATGTTGAATGTCTGATCGATTTTTGGTTTGATTCTGCAGGAGAAAATACCGATTGAGGAAGTTTTCCAGCAGCTAAAATGTTCGAGGGAAGGATTGACGACGCAGGAAGGGGAAGACAGGATCGTGATCTTTGGCCCCAACAAGCTCGAAGAGAAAAAGGTCTAAACCTTTTGCTTGCTTTCAGATTGAAAAACAAACACTTTCGTCTCTCCTTGTTTGTTTACTGACTTGTTTCTTTTTTGGGATTTAAAATTGACAGGAAAGCAAAATTCTCAAGTTTTTGGGGTTTATGTGGAATCCGCTTTCATGGGTCATGGAAGCTGCTGCAATCATGGCCATTGCTTTGGCCAACGGTGATGGTAGGCCTCCGGATTGGCAGGATTTTGTCGGTATCATATGTCTTCTGGTTATCAACTCTACAATCAGTTTTATCGAAGAAAACAATGCCGGTAATGCCGCTGCTGCTCTTATGGCTGGTCTTGCTCCTAAAACCAAGGTGAATATGACACAGAATGCTTTCTAGTTGTTGTTAAGAATGTACCAAGTTTTCTCCAGGGGCTAATGGTTGTTGTGATGTTTCTGTGTTTCAGGTGCTTAGGGATGGGAAATGGAGTGAACAAGAAGCTGCTATTCTTGTCCCAGGAGATATCGTTAGCATTAAACTTGGAGACATTATCCCTGCCGATGCCCGTCTTCTTGAAGGTGATCCTTTAAAGGTGGACCAGTCTGCTCTTACCGGAGAGTCCCTTCCTGTTACCAAGCACCCGGGTCAAGAAGTTTTCTCTGGCTCAACCTGCAAACAGGGAGAGATCGAGGCGGTTGTTATTGCCACAGGGGTTCACACCTTCTTTGGTAAAGCTGCTCACCTTGTGGACAGCACCAACCAAGTTGGACATTTCCAGAAGGTTCTTACATCCATTGGGAACTTCTGTATCTGTTCCATTGCCATTGGTATGGTGATTGAGATTATCGTCATGTACCCGATCCAACGCCGAAAGTACAGAGATGGAATTGATAACCTCTTGGTCCTCTTGATCGGTGGTATCCCCATTGCTATGCCCACTGTCCTGTCCGTGACCATGGCTATTGGGTCTCACAGGTTGTCTCAGCAAGGTGCCATCACCAAGCGTATGACCGCCATCGAAGAAATGGCCGGGATGGATGTCCTGTGCAGTGACAAAACCGGAACACTAACCCTCAATAAATTGAGCGTGGACAAAAACTTAGTTGAGGTTTTCTGCAAGGGTGTGGAGAAAGATCAAGTCCTGTTATTTGCGGCTATGGCTTCAAGAGTTGAGAACCAGGATGCCATTGATGCAGCCATGGTTGGGATGCTTGCTGATCCAAAGGAGGTATAACCCTTTCCGCTTCGATTTACATTTGTAGTGAAATGAGTGTCCAAGAAACACAATCTTATGTTTGATTGGGATTTTCGCAGGCTCGAGCTGGAATCAGGGAAGTTCACTTCCTTCCATTTAACCCTGTGGATAAGAGAACTGCTTTGACTTACATCGACTCCAGTGGTAACTGGCACAGAGTCAGCAAAGGTGCTCCTGAGCAGGTGATGAATCTTCAACCTTACTAGCAAATCTTAGTTTTTTCCATTCTTCTTTATACTAATTTGTTTATCCCACACAGATCCTCGAACTTGCCAAAGCCAGCAATGATCTTAGCAAGAAGGTGCTCTCGATTATCGACAAGTATGCCGAGCGTGGTCTTAGGTCGTTGGCTGTTGCTCGCCAGGTACTTGTTTGCCAGTGATACTCTTAGTTCCAATCTTCTTTTGTTTTTCTTTTCTGCGTGGAAGCAAATGCTCAATTGTCTGTGTTCTTATCTCCTTTTTTAGGTGGTGCCAGAGAAAACAAAGGAAAGCCCAGGTGGACCATGGGAATTTGTTGGCTTGTTGCCACTTTTTGATCCCCCAAGACATGACAGTGCTGAGACCATTCGAAGGGCTTTGAATCTCGGTGTTAATGTCAAGATGATCACTGGTAAAATGCTTACTCATCGATCTTGTCATGGTAACTATACAACTTTACATTTCGTCCCTAACATTCTCTTGGACGACATATGTGGCCAGGTGACCAACTTGCTATTGGTAAGGAAACTGGTCGCAGACTTGGAATGGGAACAAACATGTATCCGTCTTCGGCTCTTCTTGGTACTCACAAGGACGCAAACCTTGCATCCATTCCTGTTGAGGAGTTGATCGAAAAGGCTGATGGGTTTGCCGGAGTCTTCCCAGGTTCTTATTTTCCTGTTTACTATTTTGGATTATAATTTCTCATTGCAAAGGTGGTTATGTTAAATCTAAGCTTCTTTGTTTTGATATTGCAGAGCACAAATACGAGATCGTGAAGAAGTTGCAGGAGAGGAAGCATATTGTTGGAATGACTGGTGATGGTGTCAATGATGCTCCTGCTTTGAAGAAAGCTGATATCGGTATTGCTGTGGCTGATGCTACGGATGCTGCTCGGGGTGCTTCAGATATCGTTCTCACGGAGCCTGGACTCAGCGTCATTATCAGTGCAGTTCTCACCAGCAGAGCTATTTTCCAGAGAATGAAGAACTATACTATTTATGCAGTCTCAATCACAATCCGTATTGTGTTTGGTTTCATGCTTATTGCTCTGATATGGGAGTTTGACTTCTCAGCATTCATGGTTCTGATCATTGCCATTCTTAACGATGGTGAGCAAGACTGTCTTTTTGTATAAACCTCAAATCCGTTATTTTTCCATGACAAGTTAGTTACTTATATCTTATGGTATTATGTGTTGATATAGGTACCATCATGACGATCTCAAAGGACAGAGTCAAGCCATCTCCCACACCTGATAGCTGGAAACTTAGAGAAATTTTTGCTACTGGAGTTGTGCTTGGAGGTTACCAAGCCATCATGACTGTCATTTTCTTCTGGGCGGCACACAAGACCGACTTTTTCTCGGTATATATAATTGAGCTGATTATTCTCTTTTCGTCAGTTTATTCTTGGCTAATAATGTTCAGAGTTGTAAGCTAACTTTCACTTTGGATTCACAGGACACGTTTGGTGTGAGGTCCATTAGGGACAATAACCACGAGCTAATGGGTGCGGTGTATCTACAAGTTAGTATCATTAGTCAGGCTCTGATCTTCGTCACAAGATCAAGGAGTTGGTCGTTCGTTGAACGTCCTGGAGCGTTACTGATGATTGCTTTCCTCATTGCACAACTGGTAAGATCATCAAAGCTCCATATTTTGAGGGGATTTCTTATTAGGTAAAAAGGTCCTCAAGGAAATCTGTTTAATTCATTCGTTTCTCCCAAATGCAGATTGCCACTTTGATTGCGGTTTATGCCAACTGGGAATTTGCAAAGGTTAGGGGTATCGGATGGGGATGGGCCGGAGTGATCTGGCTATACAGTATTGTAACATACTTCCCACAGGACGTTTTCAAGTTTGCCATTCGATACATCTTGAGTGGAAAGGCTTGGCTCAACTTGTTTGAGAACAAGACGGCTTTCACGATGAAGAAAGACTACGGAAAAGAAGAGAGAGAGGCTCAATGGGCACTTGCTCAGAGGACACTTCACGGTTTGCAGCCAAAAGAAGCTGTTAACATCTTCCCTGAGAAAGGAAGTTACAGAGAATTGTCTGAGATCGCAGAGCAAGCCAAGAGAAGAGCTGAGATCGCTAGGTAAATAAACCTATATATCTCAACCTTGAAGTATTACCGATTCTCATATTGGAATTAAACACTGATTTAATGTTTTATATGGTAACAACAGGCTTAGGGAGCTGCACACACTCAAGGGACATGTGGAATCAGTAGTGAAGCTAAAGGGTTTGGACATTGAAACTCCAGGACACTACACTGTCTAGTCACAAAAAAAAAAAGAAAAGAAAAAAACCAAACATATGATTGATCTTCTTCTCTTGTTTTTGTTTTCTTCTTCTTTTTTTACTTCACCACCTCTTTAAGGTTATTGTTTACGTAGGGAGAGATCTTTGTTTATTGCCATAACTCTTCCCCAAATCTTATTGTTAGTCTTCTTGTTTCTCTACATGATTCTCAGATTTGTACTTTTTGCAAAATTTGCTCTTTTGAAGAAACAAGGCATGCCTTTGGTGTTTAGCACTTGACACACACTCTCTTCTTTGCTCTTATTCCATGAGCCTATGTAATCTTAATTTTCTTCTTTTTCTTAATCCAATTTGTAGCTTGCTATTTTCATTTGCTTAATTATTATTACTTTTATAAAGCAGCACCCAAAAAAACTAAACAAAAAGCTATTGTGGATAGGCCTGGGCACGGGGCAGGTACCCGCTTATTTTGGCCGACTTGCTACTTGACCCGCCCCGTACGGGTAATGAAAATATTGACCCGTACTTGGACCCGCAAAAACGGGTACCGCTGATTCAAGGTTCCGCCCAGATTTTTGATACTTGCGGGTACCTTGACCCGTACCTGTACTTGCAAGTACGGGTCTCCGCTCAACAAGTAATTACATTACTTGCCTTGTTTTTTTCATTACTTGCCTTGTTTTCCATTACTTGCCTTGTTTTTTCCATTACTTGCCTTGTTTTTTCCATTACTTGTCTTGTTTTCCATTACTTGCCTTGCTTTTTCCATTACTTGTCTTGTCTTGGGTACAAGTAGCAAACCGGATAACGGGGAACAAGCCGGGTAACGGGACAAGTAGTCAAAAAAAAATTTCGCCTTGGACTTGTCCCGTTACTTGCAAGTAGTTGGTTAACTTGCCTTGATACTTGGCTTGGACGAGTCGGGTACCCGGTTTTACGGACCGAGTATGGGACGGGTCGAGCGGGTCGGACAAGTAACGAGTACTGATGCCCAGGACTAATTGTGGACGTTTTAATGTTATAATAACTTATAAAACTACAAAAGGACAAGGACAACAATCAATTTGCAATTTAAAATGGCAAATTATCCGACGAAAATAATGAAAATAAATTAAAAAAACACTTTTCAAAAATTCATTTAAAAACATGACATGAGACAAGTTGTGTGTAGTAGTACGGCTAGAATCTTAAGAGAATAGAGATTTGGATGAGTGCGAGTGATTTTGAGACACGTGCGAAGATATGGATGATGACTTCAAATCAATTTTATATGACTTGCATAGTTTACATTATGTCATCTGACTTTCCTCCTTTTTTGATATTTATAGTATTTTTTTCCCCCAAGAAAAATTAAACTACCTTTTTTTTTCTCCATATTTCTCGAACTTTTGAAAAATAATATTTAAGCACTTGTAATTACTGCTGCTGAATGCATATAGATCTGTATCTTAATTGAATATCTGTAAATAAACAGGGATGATTTTTTTTTTTAATTATGTTTTGACTCAACGAGAAAAACTGAAAAACAATGCAGGAATAATTAAATATACACAAAGTTTGTCAGCTTAAAATCATTAGAATATTAAAGTTTGGAGATTTGCACACAACATTACAATAATATAAATTGACGAACAAAGAGTCTATTTGGCATCACAACCAACAATAATGTAACAAAGAGTCTATTTGGCATCACAACCAACAATAAGGATTTGATTTGGGCAACTGGCAACACAGAGTTTATTTGGCATCACAATCAGAGTTTAAGATCGGTGGCCATAAGATGTATAATTATAATTAACGGCCAGTGCGTTAATTTAGGTAATTCCTTAACCATATTAATTAAGAGAAGAAAAAGAAAAACCACTATAATACATGCTCTCCTTCTTACAGAAAACAAGAGAAAATAAAACACACAGATCGAGATGATTTTAGTTTAAGGACAAAACATAAAAACAAACTTTTAAACTAAAAGTCAGGTAGTATCTTGAACAATCGACTTAAGAGCAATCGTCTGCAACTCAAGACATTTAATGTAGTCACCAATCTCACTCAACATTTCTTCCACATTCATCTCTTCTCCACCTGGCAAAAGCTTCTGCAATTCCCTCAGTTTCTCCTCTATCTCTCCATCTTTGTCTCCGCCTTCTTTATCGGATCTTTCTAGAATCCGAATTCGATTGGAAGAAGAACTAGTGGTAGTGGTTGGATTCTTCGAGGACGATAGCTTGTGTAGCAAGAAACGGCTCCATGCGAATTCTTGAGCAGACAAAGCCAAAGCCTTGTCTACTTCATGCTTCACGGTTTCTTGGGTGATTTGTGAAGATTTCTTGTTCATGTTGAGCTTCTTGAGTGCCGGAACTAAGTGGCTTGTGTATTTTCTCGTGAAAGCTGCACTAGGGTTCTTATTTGGTTCAACAGAAAATACTCGTTTCTTCTTGTTTATGATTTGCCTCTCCATATGAGAAATTATGTTTGCTGCAAAGGAAAGTCTACAAGGGAGAAACTTACATATATAGCAAACTTAGAATATGAGAGAGAGATGGAGAAAGAGAAGAGTGGGTCCTACGTTTGTTTCTATATAGCAAGGGCTGATGAAATGTATAAGTAATGTTGTAGTACTTATTTTGAAGTTAATTTTCTTTCGCTACATAAATGATGTAATATGTCTTTCAAGTACAAAACACAATACATCACGAGTATTGAAAGTCGTAGTTAGTAGTACGTAATCTTTTTTGAAACAATTCTTTTTAAAATATATAAAATAACAACGGAATACGTACGAATATTATCAACCGATATGTGCAATTTGTGTTTTGTATTTTCAAAATATACGCAAAAAGACAAGAATATAGAATACCACAATAAATAATATATTACATGAAGCTAATCCCTTATATAAAAGAGAGTGTATAAATAATTAAATATATAAAAGGGAGGGAAAAAAAGAAGAAGAAGAAGGGCATAATCTATTTAGCAAAAAAAAAAAAAAAAAGAAGGGCATAATAATGGGTGAGGGAAGAAAAAACACATGGAGTCACATGCAAGGGCTCTAATTTGGCTGCATCACAACTACCCCTAAAAGAGGTGCTTTGAGAGTCCCTCTTACCATGTGGCTCCATTCCAAGAACAAGACATCAATACAAAACCCCACCTTCTCTTAATGCCTTCACATGTTCCTCTCCTCATAACCTTTCCCTCTCTCCCTACTCTCTCTCTCTCTCTCACACACACACACACACACACACACACACTCTCTCTCTCTCTCTCTCTCTCACACACACACACACGTACACACACACTTGTGATGAATGTTAGTTACCATAATCTAGCCTATGTATATATATATATATATATGCATGTGTATGGGTTCTTGGATTTCCTTAATTTGATCAGTCTATGTAATTTCTACCAATGTTAGTTACCATAATCTAGATCTCCCTCATATATTACATTAGACCATTTTGTTATGCTGCATGTGCGATGAATTTGGTTTCACTATCCACTTCTTTTCCAATCTTTGGATACAGATGGTAACTTACTAAAATAAAATTGATTATCAATCGTGGTAGTTCAATCGGTCATCTGAGGTGCAAAACATCAAAACATATCCGAATTCGATTTTTACTTGCCACTGTAATTGATATGGCGTATCATGATTTTATGGAGAATAAAATCTAATAGACACAAACTTCCTGACTATATAAGTTAAGTTAAAACTATGGTCATTTATTTGATATGATATGAAAGTTATTCATTTGTTTTTTCGTTTTTAACTATATACCGAACAATTATATATTTTTAACAAAATTCATTAAATAAAATGTCCAAACAAAATATCTACAACTACTAAACATGAGCTGTTGAGACATTACAAGTTGTCTCTTAATCTATAGTGCATAAAACATGCATTACTAGCTTTTGATGTTAACAGCAAAAACTGAACGATCTCTTATTGGTTTTGTTGTGTTCTTCATCCTACCACGGACAAAAGTCAAGGTTTAGTAGATTATTAATTAATGCAGCAAGGAAATTGCTTCGAGCTCTTTTGTATATATATGATTTCTTATTTTTGTTAGAATGTGATGTTTTCTCTTTTATTTTAATGCAATCCCATAGTCTTTAATTAATTAAACGTTCACAACATGTGTTTATGTTTATGGTATAACCATCTAGATGCAGCTAATACACTTTTATTCAAATGTATATAGATATAAAACTCGGCTGTATCGAAATCATAATATATATATATATATATATATATATATATATATATATCAATACAAAGGTAGAATCTTCTAGCTTAAAACAACATAAGAATATGAAATAGAAACGTGAAAGAAAAATCTGAGAAACTTGAGAGAAGCCCATGATGAATATTAATTTAGCATACTTATAAGTAATATATAATATGTTTATTCGTTTAATTTAATTTTAGTTTTTGAATAAGTTGATATGAAAATTATTGTATAAACAAATTTTTCATTCTAAACTTAAGTTTAATATTCGTATTGCACTTGCATCAACATTACCTTTCCTAAAATCAGAATTAGAGTTTAAAATTTAAAGCAGTAATTTTTCCAACTCATTCATTTTTAAATTCATTTTTCAAACTCAATTGACAATGAAAACTCTACAATGAACTAGAGTCTCCGATTAAAAAAAAAAAACTTTTTTCATAATAGAAATTTAAAATAGATGCATACTAAATTACCAATAAATATTAGATAGTCAAATGTATATGTATTAATGTACTATTATCTAATGAAAATTTCTTGGAATTTTGCTTAGTTATTGGTTTTCCACCTTTGACTATATTAACAATCCACATTGAAAAAGTTGACAGAAATAAATGCAACTTTTTCCAATCACACAATTAGTCATGAGCATAATAACCGAATCGAATGAAACCGAACCGAACCGAAATTAATGGTTCGGTTAAGTTATGGTTACTTCACAATAATCGAATGATTTTTATTTTTGATATTCATTGGTTATGATAACCGAATGGTTATTAACAGATAACCAATAGGTATCTATGGATATATCAAAAAAAAAATTATGTTTATTTCCTCTAATTAACCGAAATATAACCGAAATAACCGAAACTAACCGAAATATTTTCGAAATTTAACCGAAACATTTCGAAATGTAACAAAAATAACCGAAATATTTTGAAATTTAACCGAAATAACCGAAAATAACCAAAAATATTTGAAATTTAACCGAAAATAACCGAAACCATTCGGTTAACCGAAAATAACCGAAAGATTTCGGTTACCAAACGGTTATTAATTTTGATAACCATACCGAACCGAACGGAATGGTAACCGAACCGAAACCGAACTGAAAACTGTTACTAACCGAATAGATAGTAAAAGACATAGCCGAACGTAACCAAAAACCGAAATAACCGAACCGAACCGAATAACCATTTGCCCATCCCTACACACAATCAAGCTAGGTAAATACAGATTCGTAATTATTCAATAATATATATCCTTATATCAAAAAATGGAAGATACTGTGAATACAACCAATGCCAATAATATTTAAATATAGAACTATTTTGTCTATATGAATTAACCACAAAGAAATCGTACAAAACTGTCAGAAAAATTTGTACAAAGTCTGTGGAGACTGGTATCGGATATTGTAAATTAAATGGCATGTTATACGACTTGTTTGTGCTGTTCTTCAATTTTGTTTTCTTTTATATATATGTTTTATAATTAGTTAAAACTAAAGAAAAATGTAAGCAATACTAATAAATAAAAAAACGGACCCAGATAGAGGAGAAAAAAGATATGGCTTGGATAGGGATTTGGGAGGGACACATCTCATGTGGGTTTGAATTCGAGTGTTTTGTTTTTATTCTTAATTTGGATCTATTTTCACAAATGTCCCCACGTGCATTCTCTTTAACACTTTCTTTTTACAAAACCTTCGTTTATTGGAGAAACAAAAACTTTCGTCTAGATATCTCAAATGTAAAGGGGTAATTGCAACATTTACCATTTATTGACATCAAAATTAACTCAACTTTTTAGATATTATTCACTTACTATTATTCACATTAAAAAGAAGAAGAAGACCATTCTTAGTGATCAAAATTTTAGCATTACGTAAAATTTCGAGGTTAAATGTAAACATTACGTAAAATTGGTTCCTCGAATTTTTGGGACTTGGATGCACAAATCTCGGGTAGTTGGATTTGGAAGAGTATTTGTAAACTGAGAGCTCTGGCTAAGCCGATGCTGGTGTGTGAAGTTGGCTCCGGGATCACTGCCCGTTTCTGGTATGATAACTGGACCTCTCTTGAATCGTTAATTGATATAGTAGGGGATAGAAGACCTGCTGTCACTGGACTTCCAGTAACCGCACTAGTAGCTGATGCCCTCAGAAATGGTCTATGGTGGATCTCCAATTCAAAAAGCAGGAATCCTATAATTAGACTGATGCAACAATGCCTTCCAAATTCTCAAGTTATCCATGATTCAGAAGTAGATGATTCCTACTTATGGAAACCAGGGGTTAATCCACCTTCGGTTTCCTTCTCTAATTCTGAAACATGGCACTCCCTTCATCCTCAAAAGCAACATGTGGATTGGCATCAAGCGGTATGGTTTAAAGGCAGGATCTCGAAGCATGCGTTCATTACTTGGATCACGGCAAGAAACAGGCTGATAACCCAAGACAAATTAATCAGTTGGGGTTTGAATGTCCCTTCATCTTGTCTCCTATGCAATAATCACGACGAAACCCGACATCACCTCTTCTTCGATTGCTCCTTCAGTTCCGAGATATGGTCTTTCTTTTATTCCAAAGCTCATCTTTCCCCTCCTCCTCTTTTCGACGTTATTAGGGAGAAGAATACATCTCTCATATTGAAGCTCGCATTTCAAGCATCCATTTATTCTATTTGGAAAGAACGAAATGCAAGGCTCCATTCTAATTGCTCTCGTCCGACGACAAGCATCATTGAAGAAATTCAAAAGCTACTTCGGTGTAAGTTGGATCCCCTTTCTAGAGCTCAACGTAATATTCCAAACACTATTTCACTCTTAACTTCTTGGTTTACTCTGTTTCAGCCTTCTATTATCTCGTCCTCTGGTAGTTAGTAATTAATTAGTAGGATAAAGCTTTTGTAACCTGATAAGACTTTTGTTGTCGTAGTGCTAACAATGCTTGTAATCAGCTTAGGTGATATATATAAAATGAAATATAAAAAAAAAAAAAATTGTAAACATTACTAGTAAAAGGAGGCTTAATATGAAACTGCATGCTTACCACAATACATATAATAATATAGTAAAAGAGTGCTGACTTTTTGTTCTAATTCAATTAAATTTTTCTTATCCAAAAAGAGTGCTGACTTCATACTAATTTGATCGGTGATATACTCTTTATTTCAAAAAATTTACTAGTATATATAATAAGAGATAATTAACAAACAAAAAAAAAACTGAAAATACCAGATTATCCGTTCTCTTATTTCAACCATTTTGCCTTCCACAAATTTTTTTATCATCTACTCTTATTGTGTTTTTTTTAAACATATATTCTCTTTATTTTATAGACTTATTTGCATCAATTGACACTTATTAATTTTTAAATTCTTAGTTTAATGTCACTTTTTTTTTCTTAGACTTTTTCTGCGTCAAATGATGATTTTGCTTTTGCTTCTTATTGGTTCGTGTACTGTACACGTTGAGGCGCGCTGTATTGTACAATGTTAAAACTGGAAAGTCAACACATGTTGAAGTGTTGCGTTTTTTACGCATTCTAACTCCTGTTTTGTAGGATTTTCGAGCTTTTATCGAGTCATTTAGTCATTTTAGAGTCATTTCAGGTCAAAAGACATTTTAGGTTGGAGTTTGGTGACTAAAGAGCGAAAAACGGCGAAAAGTGCGAGAAATAGACCAGATCAATCGATCGCCCCTTGCGCCTATTATCTGGATCGAGATGAACAATGAATCGTTCGATCCAGAACTTTTGGATCGATCGATCCACCTACTGGATCGATCGATCACCTCACGAGCCCACTTTCTGGATCGAGCAGACCACCAGATCGATCGATCCATATCCAGAACGATCGATCCATCCTTGACGAGACGAGAATATTTTGGGAAATTTGACCAGATCGATCAATCCACCCCTTGGATCGATCGATCCACTTCCAGATCACAAAAAGGAAATTTTGGGCTTCTTTGTTTCGGCCCAGATTCACCTAATTTTGACCCTAGACGACCTGAGACCTATTAAAAATGTTTTTGGAGTATTTTTTTAGCGACTATGCTTTATTTTTCATCAGAGAACTTTTGGATTTGCACTTGTAAGATTTGGAAGACGAATCTCTGATTCACATACCGGAGAAGATTTCTGAACCTTTGTTTTTTTTTTTTCTATCTTATGATGCAATTCCTTCTATCTCTCAGTGTTTTCTCTGTTTTCATGTCTGAGTAATCTCCCTGCTAGGTTTTAGGGTTTTCAAGGGATTTCCATGAATCGCTGAAACATATTTGTTAGATTAAAGATTTACATAGAATTTTTCATCTATTGTTGAGTTTAAGGTTTAGACTAGATTGATCAACTTGTTTCTGATCTTATGATTAATATGGACATCAAAACTGATTTAGATTTCCTAAAAGAACATAGATGAGCAATTAGTCTTTAGCCAACGAAAGCTGATGCTAAGGCGAATTGTGAACTTATCAAACATGAACTTTAATGCGTGCTTATAATTCTAAGGTCAAACGACAATTTATATGCTTAGGTTGTTAGGCATAGTAGTTAGTACCACGACAGTGGGGTAGCTAGAAATTCATGTTTGAGTTCGAGAACGGTTCTTAATTCAATTCATGATCGATAGTCTGTTTAGTGAGTCTGGAATCTTGCGAATTACCTGAACACCTAGCGTTTTCCTTAATTGAATTAACATCGTTTCAATTGTCACAATTAGATTTTAGAAGTCACAAATCACAACCATTGCATTCGTCTTAGATTTATTTTCATTCTGCATTTTCGTAGTGTTACACTTGATCTCTATGGATTTGGTCCTAAAGTATTACATCGATATACCGTTGCGATTGCGGTAGTGTGCACTTTAGTTTTTAATTGACTTAGTAAAAACACTTAAATCACGTGTACATTATACTAAGTGTTATATTTGCCAATATTTTTCAGAAGTGCTAAATGTTTTGCAAAAATTTGAGAAAGTACCAACATGTGTAAAGCTCTTGAAAAATACTTCAAAATATAACAAGTCACACAATATTTAATAAATATAAATATTGCATAGAAATGTGAGAATAATTTATATTTTGAACAAAAAATATAAATTTGCTGTTTGCTGTGAGAAGTAATGTCTAGATTTGCTGTTTTTTTTGTTGTCCATATTGCTAAACATTTATTTATATGTTAACTTGTTTTGGAGTGTTTTCTAGCTAAAGTGTTTTCTACATTTTTAGTGTTTGAAACTAGTCACTTTAACACAAGATAAAATATCTAACTAAAACAAGAANTTTCAGATTTTTCTAATTTTAATTAAATAGGCCGGATCGGATCCGGATATCCGCGAATATCCGAGTTTTTCAACGGATATTCGGAGCTTTCGGATCCGGATTCGAATAATGAAATTGATTATCCGGCGGATACGGATACGGATCCGGATACCTTGAAAAACCCGGATATCCGCTTCGTTCCCAGGCCTAATTACTTGTAATATTTGAAAAAACTAAGAGTATTAATGAGGAGACAGTAGGCACTAACTCACTAAATGAAAATGCATTCAATCAAATCGTGTCAAAATCAATACTTTAAGAGGACAATAACTTCGAAAACTAAAGTCAAATCAAATCAAATTAATTTAAGATAATAATTTTGAATAGTTATATTCTCCAAAGATGATGTCAGTTCAAGAACCCAACCGTTGCATCAATGAAACCCCAACGTCCTTTGTAAGACATGTCAGTCTCCAAAGATCACGTCTTTAAGAACCCCAACCATACACCGTTCCTCTATAAAACAATAACATAGTCCGGAAAATCAAGAGTCATCTTCTCCAAATCTTCTTAAACTTCCAAAATTTCCAAAACTTCCAAAAATCTGTCCGAAGATGAAGAAATTTTCGAAGGGAGCAAGCTCTAGCAGATCAAACTCAAGTAGACCCAATTTTCGAAGGGATCAAAATCAAGCATATCAAACTCCGGTTCCTCCTCGCATGCAACTCCTCGATTTTCTTCAACAAGTACTCCACATCATCCTCTTGTTCGTCCCTTGCAATTCCTTCAAATATATGACTAAAGTGAAAATGGTATATATGCAAGACCTTCAAGAATGTGATCGAAGAAAATGTCTTCTTTAAGGAAGTGGATTTGTTCTCCATGGCAGACCAGGACTGGTACGTCCCTCTCCCTAAACTCACTGAGTTCTTCGGCGTTTGGAGTTTGGAAATCCATCCGCAATTCTTATGAGAGGTCTGTGGGAGTAATTCTGCAACAGTCAGTTGGAAGAAGGCTTTGAGGCGATCAGAGTTGCGGCTAAAAAAGGCTACGATTTGGTTATATACACTTACGCAATGATACGAAGAATAATGACTCCTCATTCCGTAAGTGATTCTCCACTCATCAATAATCTTAGCAGAGATTTCTATACCCAAATGATACAAGGATTTTGCAATCCAAGGAGGTATCAATACCCTCTAACCGATGTAGTAAGAGGTTATCGAATCCAATATTGGGAAATAGTCCTAATCACCAAGAATGCAAGGCACTTAAAGCAAGTTAAGCTAAACGAGTGTCTTGTGATTAAGTAACTAATTTAAAGCGAATAAACAACTAAACAAGGTGTAATTCAATAAGCAAATCGAATCCTAAGATGGGGTAATCGATATTAGGCAACCAAAGCATGATCCAAGGCATTCATTCACACAAACAAGCTATCCCTAGGTTAATGATCTCTAATCTTGATTAGTCATCTTTCAAGGTACTAATCACTATGTTAATTATCAAATTCATTAGCAAACTCTCATTTGTGAATTATCAATCAACATGCATTGAGAATATAAACTAGATCAACCAAAAATATGCCTTAGACAACTATTCTCATAGGCTAAGAACATAAATCCTTTGAATAATTGATCAAGGCATTTCATCATACACTTGGTGTGCATGAAATGCCTATGATCTAAATCCACTCTCTCAAGCTAGATTTAGCAATAAGAACATTAAACAAAAAAGGATAATAGATAATCTAATCCTAAACACCTTAGATCATGCCTTGAATCCCCTAAATCTAACCCATCTCAAGATCCTAAAATGACTACTCAAGACCCATGAAGAAAACCTCTAAATCGATTTTGATAAGAGAAGAATTCATGGATGGATCTTGGATAATCAACAAGAAAAGGGGATAAGAAGAAGAGATTCAATGAAAACAAGACTTAATTGCATAAAAAGTAGAAGATCATTTCTTACAAATCCAAGAACTCTCTCAAAAGGTGAAAAGGTTTCTTAGACCAAAAAAGGATAAAATGAAATTAGGGTTTTTGAGTTTTTAAATAGATGAGGAGTTGACCGGGTCAACCCGGAACAAACCGGGTATTGACCCGGCCGAAACTTGGATACGTCTTTAGTGAATCGGCCATAACTCCTGCACCTGACATCCGAATGACCTGAATCCAACTCCAAAAGACAGTCAACTCAATTATCTACAACTCCCATGAAGACAACCGAAGCTAAATCGGACTGGAAACCCTTCTTCCGAGTTGATCGTTTTGGCATGTCGGATGGCTTCGTTCAGACGGATATACTCTCAATAAAGTGGCCATATCTAACGAACCACGTATCCGAATGACTCGAACCCACCTCCTGTAGTCAGCTAACGCACTTGGCTACAACTTTCAAGAAGACTTCAGATTAAACTGGATATGGGAAGGTCTTCATTTGGCATGATCTTTGAGTCACTTCGGCTGCATCGATTTGTTGCATCGATGTGAATTCCCCTGAAGCTGAGCATCGATTTGTTGCATCGATGTAAATGGGGTCTTGAGCAAGGCTAAGCTCCCTGATGTTGCATCCATTTGTTGCATCACTTTGTTGCATCGATGTGAATGCTGAAAAACTCCCAAAACGTCTTTAACCGCTTCTCTTGCTTCCGAACCGAATAGTCTTCAGTAAATCCGCGATAACTTCTTAACCAAATGTCCAAATGGACTGATTCTAACTCCTGTAGACAGATGACTCACTCCTCTACAACTCCTATGAAGACTGTTGAGGCGGATTCAGATCGGAGGGCCTTCGTTCAGACACATCTTTCCGGCGTCTCGGATGAGGTTTGCATTCTACCATGCTCCATAACTTCAAACACCATCAATTGTCTCCAAAACACCTAAAAACACTCCAAATGCATGCAAAACTCACTAGGACCTAATGAAAACACCTAATACTCTAATAAGTACCAAAATGCTATAAAAACTATGCAAGACACATGCATGAGACGCAAAACTCTAAATGAAATGCATGCTAAAACATGCAATATATGAGTATATCACCAAACACGGAGGAAGATCGATGAAACAGACAACGGTTTCTCTTGGGGAGTGGATGCTCCACCATTTTTCCAAGAAAAAAATAGATCTATTCAGTACTGCTCCCCTCTATTCTTGTCAGTGTGCTCCTTAAACTTCAGTGAATTATGTTAATAAAATCGATGAGAGAGTTAAAGGAAGAAGAGGAAGTCCAATGTGTGATCGGTGTTTCTGGATCATACAATCCCTTTCTTTCTGTCAAAGTGGTTTTAAGGAAAGTTTTTAATTGGCCATATTGAAAAACTATGTAATGATCCGTTTAGATATTATGCTTAATTGGCCATACTAGAAAAACTATGTAATGATCCGTTTAGATATTATGCTTAATTGGCCATACTAGAAAAACTATGTAATGATTTGTTTAGATATTATGCTTAATTGGCCATACTAGAACAACTATGCTTTGGTTTTTATTTGAAGTTATTGTGAATGTTGAAATACTAGAGATATGAACTACTATGCAACTATACTTGAAATACTAGAAATACTTCGAAATACAAAGAACAACAAACCCCAAACTATTAGTTTAATTACTACATCTTCCATGATCATACATCCAATTACTACAAGAATCATCATTATTTTCATCCTAGATTTGGCTTCAATTAACACATCTTCATCCCTCTCCATAATCTCCTTCTCGAGCTTCATTCGAACCTTCTCAAACTGTTTGTTAGTCTATGTAGTTATCTCCTTAAGCTCTTGTTCAAACTTGGCGTTTTTGAATTCCAATGACTCTATCTCGTTGAATCATACATCATCAACCCATTTGAAGACATATTTATCATTGTTAACCTACAAATTGGAAAAACCATTCACAACCATAAGACTCACACACAACAAATTACAAGCAATGTGCAACAAATCAAGGCATTCAAATTACCTTCTTTGCTACAACATAACCACAACGGAAGTATCTCCGGTAAGGATTGTGGTCGAATTTGGATATCAACGCCACAATTTTCTCACCACACCAACATCTCTTATGCACACCAACAACTCTTCCACTTCTTGGACGAGCACTTGATGATCCACTCGAACCTCCAGACACATTAGTCGTAGCTCCATACATCACCAATTTCGACTTACAAATGAGAATCATCACGAAAGCATAAAAACAACAAGAATGACAAAATCGTGATTCTGGAATATGAATTACAAGAATAACAATAGGATAAGCAAACTCTAACAATATACTTACACTGGCTTTCAAGAATTCCCGATGTGAGCAATCGATTTTGAAAAATCGAGTTTAGGATTCTTAGAGGGAGAGTTTGAAATTGATTTGAGGATTTTCTGGATTTAAGTCGAGTCGGGTTGGATTTGGATGAATTCCCAATGTGAGCTATCGATTTTGAAAATGCGAGTTTAGGGTTCTTAGAGGGAGAGTTTGAAATCGATTTGAGGATTTTCCAGTCGAATTCGAAAACGGATTCGAAAACTCTCTCAAGATTTTTTTTTCCGATGTGAGAAATGAAAAAAAAAACTATTTTCCTCCTTTTTATTCGGAGTTTATTCGACTTCTCCAAATGGAGAAAAAACCAAGATCTAAAAAATTTCAAATTTAACATAGTAATACTTTGTAAATGTATAGTTGTTCTCCCTTCCAATTGTACTTGGGGGGGGGGGGTATTTCACTTATATTAGTATTACCGTGAATTATATTTTAATTTGTTGGTTTGTACCAATAATATTTGGTACCTTAAGTACATTTTCAAATTCTTTATGGAATAAAATTTGTTCTATCACATTCCTTGACGATATCGTATCATAATGTGGGTAACAATCACAAACTATTTTTAAAAGTATATGTATGGTAAACATGAATTTGAAATTTGAAATCACTCAATTTATTTGAAACTTGAAATTTGAAATATGAAAATTTAAATATTTCTAACACCATACAATATAACTTATTTGACCTCAGTAGTTCTAGTTATCCGGTTGTACAACTTAAACATAATTTGTTATTCTTTGTATTTCAAAGTATTTCTAGTATTTCAACATTCACAATAACAGAATAATAATAATAAAAAATAGGTGTTCATAGTATCTCTAGTATTTTCAACCGGAAAATAAACATAAAGTTGATTCATTCTTAATAATACATAAATCCATTCATTATGCCCAAGCCGGAAAATAGTTTCGCATCTTATAGCAGAACGCCCAACCTTGGATAGCCCATAAGCAACGATCACACATTTTTGATCCCGAAAATTGGATATGGACACCGCAATTGCATTGGTCTAACCATGAAATATCCAGGCAATTCCATCGACATTTGAAAGACTCTGAAAGGCAATCTATCCACTCCCTACCGCCTTCCTTCTCCATTGACAACCGCGTCGCTACACAAAATTTCTGGGTTATAACAAAATTTGGACCGTTATCAACCCCATCAATCCACACAACTTTCCGAATAACACCATTACAATACTCGGCTATATCGAAACCAGCATCCACAGACCGTTTGATATCATCGATTCCCGCTTGAGGGTTCTCCCCAAATATGAATTCTGACATCCCTCTTAGCAGGATCGCTGAAGGATTGCCATGTACATAACATGTTTGTTTGAGAGCAAGCCATTGGGGACTGGGGATAGCCCTAGGCTCATACATGAACATTAAGTTGATCGACCTATATCAGGTAATAGATAAATTTATCGGTTTCATATCTAGTTCGATTTGGCGGAATTTTAAAATAAACCTTACTTGTGAAAATATGGAGTTTCCAGTAAATTCTTCAAATGTTTGCAAGTAATCTTGGAATTCACATATCTCGAACCGAATCGCTACATGCCGCGACGGAAATCTTGATCTAGATTTCCGATGGTAGAGCTAGGAGACGGAAATGGCGATTTGCAATACAAATGCTGTCACAAAAAACAACACAAATTATCTAGATTGCAAACAAAGGTTCTTATTTGTTCCATTGATACTCAAGAGTACAATACAAATAATGTCACAGAAAAACAACACAAATTACATAGTAACGTTTGAATTGCTACTACAAAAATTACCTTTTTCCTTGCTTTCTTCCCTTTCACCTCTTCATCTAGTTCTTTTGATGTCTCCTCGTCACCATAATTCACACCAAATGAACTATATACATATCCCTCTATATCTTCTATGACCTCTACATGCAAAGCATTTCTACATAGCTATTTATCCACAGTCGTTAGATAAACATAAATGTCTTCATCATCAACAATATATACATGAAGACTATCATTCACTAGCACCGGAAGGTAACTCAATTTCAGTTTTTTCATAGATTGATCTACCTCAATCTTCCTGCATATCTTATGCACTAACATCGAATACGTTATCTCATCCATAAATGATTCCCTAAACAATATCACGTACATGCAATTGTCTTTAGAGTTCCATCGGAAATCATCATCGGTATTATATCCTCCAATAGAGAAAGTTATGTTACTCATTGTCTCCTGAAAAAACTTAAAAAACTACATTACAACCTACTGTCTTGTATCGATAATACTAGTTGTTCCAGTTTAACTTCTTCTCTCCAGTTATTCCATTTCTCTCAGTAATACCCAGTCGTTCTAGTTATTCCACTTCTCTCAGTAATACTCAGTTGTTATTCCTTATAAAGGTCTGCAAATCCCTTCGGTGAATTCGGAGAGTCGAAACCCAACCACGATTCGATACGATTCAAACACTACAAATCTTGAATTACCAAAGCTATGTCCTAATCGACCCATAACATGAGTTTCGTTATCGACCCCCAATGTCCATTAATTACAAACACCCTAAGCTCCTTCTCCTCCCTAAATTACAAATACAAAAACGAAAATCGTTTATAAGGCAAAATCGAATAACAAAATCGATAGATTTAAGCTAAAACACATTAAAATTGGAAGAACTAACCTGAATTTGAAAGAATCGGCTTCAATGACTTCTAATCGTTGTCGTCGGGATGACTAACACATTAATAGAATTCTATCATTAAGAGTAGTTGAGCAATAAGTCTTTGGCATTACGTATGTTGACATTAGTTAAAATATTTATAGAAATCGCTTTAAATCTAAGCAAAACATGATTTATGGCTTGATGCCAGATATGAAATCTTATAATACTCTTCAAATGCAAGCGGTCTTATATCTGAAATTATCCTAATCTAGATCACATACTCAACTTAAGGCTGGAAAACACATTCGAACGATGTTTTAGGTCTAACTAATATCAAATAGTAAAAACAATAAGACAACAAAAATGATAAGAGATCAGTAACGCAATTTCATTTCACATTTTCTAAACTCGATTTTTCTTGCAATATTTTATCGTTGTACCACCTTTTTTATATTATAAAACTAAAGAATAATCAGATAAAGAAGGTTAAAAGGTTTGAGATATAAAACAAGTTCTTGTAAACAAATCTGTATATATAGATCGATGTAGACATGTCTCTTAAATAAAATAATATAAAATAAAGATATTGTATTATTATTTGAAACAACATACATATATATCAAATGACCTTCTAGTTTTATTACAATATTTTGCTATATATTATAACTAGATAAGTACCCGCATATATGCGGGTTTGTAATTTAATATTTTATAATCCGTGAAAAAAATGAAAGATGATAAAATAGAAAACAAAATTAGATCACCCGTGAAAATATCTTATACATAAATTTAGAAACAAAGTTTACGATAAAATAAATATATACATTGAAAGAAAAATTTGGTGAATAGATGCAGTAAATAGTTGTAGATACGATTATTGGTTTTTTTTTGTAATTGATATAATACCAAATTGTGGTTTATATAGAGGTGAAAAATTAAAATTCTTTTTCTTTTATGATTAATTTTCTTAATTTAAATGTAAAATTACAAAATATTTTTTCCTTACTATATTAATCTTGCCTTTTAGGATAAATTATAAATTAAAACTAATTTGATTAATATTTACTTTAATTCATTTGTTTTTTAAATTAAACTGACACATGTCAATATCTAAATTAACCGTGACAAATGTCATGATCTCGTGAGTGAGAATTATCATACGTGTCACGCTCACATTGAGAGATCCAACTTTATATAATACGATATCTTATTATATAAACATAACTACTTTTTAAAAGAAAACTATAACCCACACTCCAATTGAGAGATCCCACATCACGGTTTGAAAAGGTTAAGATGGTTATTGAGGGTGGAATCTATGAAAATTCCACACTCACATATATTATAATCTTACGTGTCACACTCATATTGAGAGATCCAACTTTAAATTTGATCGTGGGTAAAATTTAAAATCGTATCCAAATCTATTTTTTAATTTATTTATTCTAATT
>PKML01043632.1:1394859-1405839 GCA_002933935.1 Eutrema yunnanense
TTTTTGTTTAATTTTTCTTAATCTATACATAACTACTTTTTCCATTTACTTTTTAGTATTATGAATCGATTTTAATTCGTACATTAATAATTTTTCTGTTAAGTTTAGAGTATATTTATAATTTTCCTTTTTTAAGTTTGATCGTGATTGTAGATTATAAACTTTTAAGTTTCCCTTTGTCACTTTCCTTTATTATAATTTTTCCTTACTACTTATATTTTTTTTTTGTAAGATTGCCTTTTTACTTTACACCTTTTAATATTTACTTTAATTCATTTTTATTAAGATTGCCTTTTTTTAGTTTAACATTTTTTAATATTTATTTTAATTTATTTTTACTTTTTTAATTAAATTGACACATGTCAAGATCTAAATTAACAACCGTGACACATGTCACGATCTCGTGAGTTATAATTTTGCATACGTGTCGCGCTCACGTTGAGGGATCCTGCTTTATATAATAAGATACCGATTTCGACTAATGTCTTAGCTCTTATGGCTTTATTCATTACATACCCATTATGGGCTTAATTTGCGGCTTCAATTTGCTTCCAACGAATATATGCACACCCTTATTACTATCGCGTCTAGTGTAAATCCCATCAATTCTGGCAGCCCATTCGCGTAGCTGACCTGTTCGAATACCTTCTGCTGCTTTGTATACTCAAACGTCGAAACAATACTGCGTTTTAGGCCCGTACCTAAGCATACAATGCCATTCTGTCCTAGAATCTCGAGAATCCGTGAAAGGAATGGTATAATTCGCATTGAATTGTAATTTGCCGATTCCTCTATCTATGTCGTTGTTGTTGCGGCGGCGCCTAAGAAAGAGGCGTTGGAAGCGTTTGAGAAGTTTGGAGAGAAAGTTAAAGAGATTGGAAAAAAGATTGATGAGAGGAACGAAGACGAGAATCTTAAGAACAAGACTGGTCCGGTTAAAATGCCGTACACTTCTTTGTTTCCGACCAATGAAGGTGGAGTCACCGGCAGACGAATTCCAAACAGTGTCTCCATCTGAAACAGCCTCAAGGCGTTTGTTTTTGTTTTTTTATCTTTTTAAAAAAGTTGTTCGGTTTGTGTTCTCCCATGGTTTACTTGTTCCACAGTCTAACCATTGATTCTTGTTATCATATAATATAAGCTAAGTGAGATTTAGGAATGGAGCTCTCTCATTCACTCTCATATGTTTAATTATCATTTTGCCTCCTCATTTAAAAATTGACCAATCACCAATCACCTTTAAATCGATTTTTAATTACGTATTCTGTTAAATTACGATTGGGTCGTTAGTTGGATTCATTTCAGGTTGGGCTTTATTCCATATGTTGTAGTTGCGCCGATGATTTTGTGTTATGGCCGCCGCCGTCTGTTAAACCCTAGGGTTCGTATTGTTGCAATAGATATAGCCGCCGTTTGAATAATTAAAAAAAAAATTATAAAAAAAATCTTCGATAAGTCTTTATAATATATCCCAAAAACAGATATGGCTGCCGTATTGTTTTGTATTAACTGTAAATAATATATTATTGAGAAATTGATCAAAATAGCACTTTTTGAAAAATTTCTGACCAAACTAGAACCCTAATAAAAAAGCTCTATTTTTAGCATTCATTAAAGATAAAAAGACAAATTTGCCAATAGCATTTGAGATATCGCTTTCGCCTTCGATCCAACTGAATCCATTTACAGGTTCGATCTGATTCATCGTCGCAACGGTTTCCTTCTGTCGATGAAGATGATGAAGAAGAAGACGCAACGCCGCAGGTGTATCGGAGGATGATGAAGAAGACGACAGCGAGGTTTCCGCCGCCGCAAGTGTCGAGGAGGAAGAGATACGAGAAGTGTAAAGGATATATGTAATATAAGCTGAGGGTTTAAGTGTAATTCAGTAATCCCTAATCCTCCTACTGTATCTCTGTATAAATAGTTGTAACGCTACTCTATAATAAAACATTCACTTTCATATCTTATATGGTATCAGAGCTGAGATACCCTAAAAACCTCTAAAAATTTTCTTCTCTCCCAAACACACATTATAGCCGACAGCATGGCCTCACCAAACTCTCCAGCCACCAACGATGCCATCCAAGTCAATGCTCATACTCTCTTCAATGTCAACACTTCAAACGTCACGAAACTCAACTCCACCAATTATCTCATGTGGAGTCTTCAAATCCACGCCCTTCTTGATGGTTACGATCTCGCCGGCCATCTCGATGGATCGATCGTTGCTCCACCTGCCACAGTCACAACGAATGAAGTTGTCTCAACCAATCCAGAATATACGTTCTGGAAACGACAAGATAAACTGATCTACAGCGCCTTGCTTGGAGCGATTTCCGCTTCAATCCAACCTGTTGCCTCTCGCGCAACTACGTCGGCCCAGATCTGGGAAACTCTAATCTCCACCTACGCGCAATCAAGCCGTGGTCATGTCAAGCAGATAACGCTTCAGCTAAAGACTTGGACTAAAGGTAACAAAAGCATTGATGAATATTTCCAAGGCCTTACTACCCGTATGGACAAACTGGCTATTCTCGGGAAACCGCTAGATGATGAAGATCAAGTTGAATATGTCCTTGCTGGACTCCCTGAAGAATACAAAACACTCGTTGATCAAGTCGAAAGTCGCGACACGCCACCGTCACTCCCAGCTCTTCATGAACGCCTCATCAATCATGAAGCAAAACTCTTGACTATGGCTCAACCATCGTCATTCCCAGCTTCTGCAAACATTGTTCATCAACGCAGCAACAACAGTCGTCACCAGCACCGCTCTCAGCACCGCAACAATCAAAACTGGCAGCCTGCTCCTTCGACAACCTACACCAATCGGTCGGATCAACGTCAGCCTCGCCCCTACCTTGGTCGTTGCCAGATCTGCAGTACCCAAGGCCACAGTGCTCGTCGCTGCCCTCAACTTCAGTCACTGACACGAGCCGCGACTCCTCCTCCGACCAGTCCTTTCACACCTTGGCAACCACGTGCAAACCTCGCGATGGGATCTCCATACTCAGCCAACAACTGGCTCCTCGACAGCGGAGCAACTCATCATATAACCAATGACCTCAACAACCTCGCACTCCATCAGCCGTACACAGGAGGAGATGATGTTCTGATTGGAGATGGTTCTCCGCTCACAATCTCACACACGGGTTCAACATTACTTCCCTCCTTGTCTCGAGATCTTACTCTCAACAAAGTTTTATATGTTCCTAATATTCATAAGAACTTAATCTCCGTCTATCGCTTGTGTAACGCTAACCAAGTTTCCGTGGAATTTTTCCCGGCTCACTTCCAGGTGAAGGATCTCAGCACGGGGGTTCCTCTTCTTCAAGGCAGAACCAAGAATGAGCTTTATGAATGGCCAGTGACTGCTGCACGAGTTATGGCGTTGTACGCTTCTCCAAGCTCTAAGACGACATTAGCTTCATGGCACTCACGGCTAGGGCACCCAGCACCACCGATTTTAAAGTCCATCATCTCTCAATTCTCGCTTTCTGTTTCTAATTCATTGCACCGTCCCTTTTTCTGTTCGGATTGCCATATTAATAAGAGTCACAAAAATTCCTTTGCCCAAACATCCATAGTCTCTACTAGACCATTACACTATATCTTTACCGATGTTTGGACATCACCAATCACTTCTTTCGACAACCACAAATACTATCTCATCCTCGTAGATCACTTCACCAGATATACATGGTTTTATCCCCTTAGCCAAAAATCCCAAGTCAAAGACATTTTTATTACCTTCAAAGCGTTGGTCGAAAACCACTTCCGCAACAAAATTGATACTCTCTACTCCGACAATGGTGGTGAATTCATTGCCCTACGCAGCTTCCTCCGACAACATGGCATCTCACACTTAACGACACCACCACACACGCCTGAACACAACGGGGTTGCTGAGCGCAAACATCGTCACATCGTGGAAACTGGACTCTCTCTACTGTCTACTGCATCGGTTCCAAAGGAGTATTGGACTCTCGCATTCTCCACCGCCGTGTATCTGATCAACCGATTGCCCTCGCCGATATTGTCTCATGACTCACCATATCACAAATTGTTTGGTTCGGCGCCCAATTATGCAAAGCTGAGAATCTTTGGATCGCTATGCTTCCCATGGCTACGCCCTTACAACGCGCACAAGCTTGAAGATCGCTCAAAACCATGTGTCTTCGTTGGTTACTCGTTGACTCAAGCAGCCAAGCGTGTACTACGATATCTCGCGGGCACAACGACAAATGGAATTCTCCTTCAAAACAGCAACCCTCTTACGCTTCATGCCTTCTCTGATGCTGATTGGGCAGGTGACATAGATGACTACGTCTCCACCAATGCCTATGTCATCTACATTGGTAACCAGGCGGTCTCGTGGTCTTCGAAGAAACAGAATGGAGTGGCTCGTTCCTCTACCGAAGCAGAATACAGAGCCATCTCAAATGCTGCATCTGAAATCCGATGGATTTGCAATCTCCTCACCGAGCTCCGGATACATCTTCCTAAGGCGCCGGTCATCTACTGTGACAACGTAGGAGCCACTTATCTAAGTGCCAATCCAGTTTTCCACTCACGCATGAAGCACATAGCATTGGACTATCACTTCGTTCGCGGTCAAGTCCAATCAGGTTCGCTTCGTGTCTCTCATGTATCAGCAAAGGACCAACTTGCGGATGCCCTGACGAAGCCCTTAACACGTGCTAGCTTCCATTCTGCTTGTTCCAAGATCGGAGTTACACCAGTACCTCCATCTTGAGGGGGTGTGTAAAGGATATATGTAATATAAGCTAAGGGTTTAAGTGTAATTCAGTAATCCCTAATCCTCCTACTGTATCTCTGTATAAATAGTTGTAACGCTACTCTATAATAAAACATTCACTTTCATATCTTATAAGAAGAAGCTGCAATCGCAGAAGATGTTGGTGGAACGAGAATGGCAATTTAGATTTGGGCCCGATGTAATCTCCGGTGAATCGAGAAATCGAGTTAGTTTCTGGAGCCAAAGCTCGAAATTGAAGGAGATCGGGATCCGGTGCTCTCCTAGGTCTTTCAAATGCGAAGCCATCGTCTCCGATCAAGTCTCGTTCCTGAAATCCACTCCAAAATTCTTGTGTTGGCTGTCTAAAAGAACGAAAGCTGAAACAATCAGTGACCATTACATCTCCAAAGTTGCTGAAGATTTCATTAGTAGAACACGGAAGCTAGAGACTGACTTGACAGGGTAAAAAACCATAGCTCTCGTGTAATTGATTCTAGTTCTAAATGAAACATGATGATTTTTGTTTGTTATCAACGATCATTGATTCATAAACTTTGGTGCTACTATAGTTATTTGCTCAGATTCAGTGATTGCTGATCATATTAAGCTGTATTTTGTTTTGGCTTTAGTATGATAATGGTGATGATAACTTAAGTGATTTTGGAGTTTTCCCGAGATGTTATCCTTTGGGAATCTTGTTGCTCATTTGGACCTGAGATGTTGGTTTTTTCTCATGTGCTAGTAAAATTGCAAATGTTCTAAAACTTTAGGGGATTCTCTGATAAGCTTTATTAGTTTCTCTTAGTAAATTTGGTCGCTGAAAAACAGAGAAAGGGAGAATGTCTATGGGGTTAAGATACTCATTGCATCAAATATTAGCTATTTGTGTGGTATATAATGCTCGACTTGTCCGAGTCATTCAAAGTCTGCAATTAGATAAGTAAAATTCAAGTAATGTTTCGTAATAACGGTGATGAATTTGATTTTCGTCGAAAAACTTTCCATTTATTTATTTCTTCGAAATGTATATCCTTCTTAGTCTGGTTAGAATGATAGTGTGTGTCTTGTCTTTAAAAATTCCGTAAACGTGCAATGACATATTTTGTATTCCTTTTAGTGGCATTCAATCATCTTTACATATCACAAAATGTCCCAAACTTGATCAAAGGAAGAGAAAAAGAACTAAGAAAAACACATACCTTATATTTGTTCAAAAAACTCTGCTTGCATATATTTGAAAGATTAAAACCCCATCAAAGATGAGAAATTCTGTGTTCATTTATACAACAACTCAAATTTATGAAGCCGTCCTACACATTTAGGAAAGCTTTCTTAAAACGTATAAATAGAAACTTTTGTGTCTATTTATACAACTCAAATTTAGGAAGTCGTCCTACACGTTTAGGAAGACCTTCCTAAAACATATAAATGAGAATTTTTATGTTCATTTTTTATACAACTCAAATTTAGGAATTTTTATGTTCCTAAATACGTTTCATTTCAAGGAAAATATTATTTTTCATCATTTGTATATTTCTTTCTAAATACGTTTAAGAAGGCTTTCCTAAATACGTTAAATATGTTCCTAAATGGTTTCTAAATACGTTTCATTTCCAGAAAGGATCATTTTTATCATTTATGAAATCTTTCCTAAATACGTTATATATGTTCCTAAATGGTTCCTAAATACGTTTCATTTCAAGGATATGATCATTTTTCATCATTTGTATTTTTCTTTCTTTGTGTAACCAAACAACGACACTTGTTCTGATGCTTCATTTACGTATGAAAATCAACATTTAATATAGTCTTTTATAGTTTTTCTGTTTCTTGTTCATTTACGAAAGCTTTCCAAAGTTATATAAATGAGAACTTTTGTGTTCATTTATATAACTTCTCAAATTTAGGAAGTTGTCCTACACATTTAGGAAAATGAGAAATTTTGTGTCCATTTATACAAAACTCAAATTTAAGAAGTCATAATACACATTTAGGAATGTTTTCCTAAAACGTATAAAACAAAAAACCGGTTATAGGTGTGGAGCATGTATCAGGAGATATGTATATAGAAGTTCCAAAAGGAGATGCTATCTTCATGAAAGTAAGTGTATGTATCTGCATTTGAATGGAAAACTTACATCTTTAACAAACATATATAATGTCATGGTTACTTAAACCTTTATTTACGAATTAATTAAGATGGATAAATTAATTGCAGTGGATACTACATGACTGGACGAACAAAGATTGTGTAGAGATCCTAAGAAATTGTTGGAAGAGTCTTCCGGAAAAGGGAAAACTAATAGTATTAGACATTGTTACACCAATAGAACCAAAGAATGACGACGTTTTCTCTANGAAAATATTATTTTTCATCATTTGTATATTTCTTTCTAAATACGTTTAAGAAGGCTTTCCTAAATACGTTAAATATGTTCCTAAATGGTTTCTAAATACGTTTCATTTCCAGAAAGGATCATTTTTATCATTTATGAAATCTTTCCTAAATACGTTATATATGTTCCTAAATGGTTCCTAAATACGTTTCATTTCAAGGATATGATCATTTTTCATCATTTGTATTTTTCTTTCTTTGTGTAACCAAACAACGACACTTGTTCTGATGCTTCATTTACGTATGAAAATCAACATTTAATATAGTCTTTTATAGTTTTTCTGTTTCTTGTTCATTTACGAAAGCTTTCCAAAGTTATATAAATGAGAACTTTTGTGTTCATTTATATAACTTCTCAAATTTAGGAAGTTGTCCTACACATTTAGGAAAATGAGAAATTTTGTGTCCATTTATACAAAACTCAAATTTAAGAAGTCATAATACACATTTAGGAATGTTTTCCTAAAACGTATAAAACAAAAAACCGGTTATAGGTGTGGAGCATGTATCAGGAGATATGTATATAGAAGTTCCAAAAGGAGATGCTATCTTCATGAAAGTAAGTGTATGTATCTGCATTTGAATGGAAAACTTACATCTTTAACAAACATATATAATGTCATGGTTACTTAAACCTTTATTTACGAATTAATTAAGATGGATAAATTAATTGCAGTGGATACTACATGACTGGACGAACAAAGATTGTGTAGAGATCCTAAGAAATTGTTGGAAGAGTCTTCCGGAAAAGGGAAAACTAATAGTATTAGACATTGTTACACCAATAGAACCAAAGAATGACGACGTTTTCTCTAACGTTGTTTTCAGCATGGATATGTTGATGTTAACACAATGTTCGGGTGGTAAAGAGAGGTTGTTTTCTGTTTTTGTTCATTTCAGAAGACTTTCCAAAAATACGTTATATATGTTCCTAAATACGTTTCATTTTCAAGAAAGGATCAATTTTCATCATTTGTATCTTTCTTTCTTTATTCCTTTGTGTAGCCAAAACAACAACACATGTGTTCTGATGCTTCATTTAAGCATGGAAATCAACATGAAATATCGTTTTCTGTTTTTGTTCATTTCGGAAGACTTTCTGAAATACGTTATATATGTTCCTAAATACGTTTCATTTTCAAGAAATGATCAGTTTTCATCATTTGTATCTTTCTTTCTTTATTCCTTTGTGTAGCCAAAACAACAACACATATGTTCTGATGCTTCATTTAAACATGGAAATCAACAGGAAATATCGTTTTTTTATAGTTTTTTGTTTTTGTTCATTTAGGAACACTTTCTGAAATACGTTATATATGTTCCTAAATACGATTCATTTTCAAGAAATGATCATTTTTCATCATTTGTATCTTTCTCTATCTATTGTATTTTTCATCATTTGTTCATTTAGGAACACTTTCCGAAATACATTAATTGGATTTGACGATAAGCTTTTACTACTTAGGTGATTCCCTACACTGGTTTCTGAACTGTTTTTTGGTTAAACAGAATTTCAATTGGATTTTGGTATGGCGAGCTTATTGCAAACAACTTTTACTAAATATGTTATATATGTTCTTAAATGGTTCATAAATATCTTGCACATACATGATCATTTCTTGTTGATTTAGGAAGACTTTCCTAAATACGTTATATATGTTCTTAAATGGTTACTAAATACCTTGCATTTACACATTTAGGAAGGCCTTCCTCTTTATTAAGCTTTTAATGTCAGATATGTCAAATTTATTAAGCTTCATAACACTTGTATGGACTTAACCTTAACCAACCACAAATGGCAGATTTATTTTCTTTGGCAATCACATTAACCTCGAAAAAATATTTCTAGGACTTGAATCTAGTCAACCAAACAACCTAATCACTGGGATTCCATTCAAGTAAACACAACCTTTTTAGGGTGATGAAACATGAATTCAAACACAAACCACGAGAGATGAAGCAAAAACAACTCATGGAAAGCCACGAGCATTCTACAACACACATTTACACTAAATCATAAGGTTTGACTAATAAACCCCAATTAACCAGAATATCACTAAATCACTCCATAATTAAACAACATTAACCTCACACAAGCATCCAAAACCAACCCCAACCAAGCAAATCAGTGGTGAAAAGGAGAGAACATGACGAAAAAGAACTGAATTTGACAACTAAAAAAAGGACAGGATGTTGCACAAATTCAATAGAAAAGGAACTTCAAATCGCACGCAGAAAAACATAAACAACAAACGGAGCAGAAGATGAACTTACTAAGAGATAACAGTGAAATGGTCACGTAAGATGGCTGACAAAAAAATGGGCTGGACGGAGGTACCGTCGGCGATTGAGATTTGAGAGATAGTGGTTACGAGAGAACGTTTCTCTCGAGAAATCCCCAAATAGAAACATCTTACCAAATCTGAAAATCTCGAATCGGAAAAAGAAGTTGAGAAATCTGGCGACAAAGACGAGAAATTAAACTAGTCCGATGATCAAAGACGAGAAATCCGGCGACGGAATATAGGGATTGAAGTCCCGGAGAAAAGGGGAAAACGGTCGGCCTCAACGAGAGAGAAGATAGATTTGCATTGTCGACTTTTCTTTTTTGATAGTGTGGTTTATTAACAAAGAGTATAGTTTAGTCATTTTCCCTTTAAATGAATGCTAGTTTTGGGATTTTCAGCCTTGTGTGCTAAATTATTGAACTTTAAGTTTTTTGGTGCTATTTTGTAGAATTGCCCTATATTATTTGTTCTTATCAATTAATACTATATACGAAAAACCCTAACTTGGTTTGTGGACTATAAATATATCCTTTTGTGTTCGTATTATGCTCATCCCTAACATAAAGCTTTGTTACGGTCTTGGTTATGTTTTCATTGTAATGGTCATCGTCTTATGTTACTTTTTTCTTTTACTTTTTGGCTTGCGTTTGATCTTGCTTTTGTGTGTTGTCTTATGTTCTTCGTTGATAATTGATCAAAATATTTGTTTTTTGGCTTTTTAGGTTGATCTAGCTCTTGAGATATTTGTGCGTTGCATCGTTGTTCATATTCTTACGAGGTATCACGTTTCTTGTGTATCACGTTAGCGGATTTGTGAGCTTTGTGTTTGCTTGGTTATGCTTCTTTTTATATTTGTTTTAGTAGCTTTTTGATTTTGCCATCGTTTCTTATTTTCGTCTGGTGTTTGCTTGTTGTTTAGGTGTTGTGGTGTAAGTTGGATTGGTTGTGGCGCTGCTTGTTGTGATATGCCATGTTGTCGAAAGGTAAATTTGATTGTTTTAGTTTTCATGTGTATTGGTTTTGTGTTTATCTTCCTTTATCGCGGTGATATTGGTTATTTTGTTCGAGAATTAATGGTTGTGTTTTCTTTGTAATGTTCATCGTCTTAATTATGTTGCTTTTTTCTTTTATTTTTTGTCTTGCTTTTGATCTTGGTTTTGTGTGTTGTTTTATGTTATTCGTTGCTTATTGATCAAAATATATGTTTTTGCCATCGTGTCTTATTTTCGTCTGGTGTTTGTTCGTTGTTTAGGTGTTGTGGTGTAAGTTGGATTGGTTGTGGCACTGGCTGTTGTGCTATGCCATGTTGTCGAAAGGTAAATTTGATTGTTTTAGTTTTCCGTGTGTATTGGTTTTGTGTGTCTCTTCCTTTGTCGCGGTGATATTGGTTATTTTGTTCGATAATTTTTTGCTGTGTTTTCTTTGTAATGTTCATCGTCATAATTATGTTGCTTATAAATTGGGTAAGGACTAGAATGCCACATAATAACTGAGAAGGAAAAAGTCTGTTTTTGGCCCATTTTACCCTTATTTTC
>PKML01043634.1:10397-119234 GCA_002933935.1 Eutrema yunnanense
TTTTCAAGTTCTGGTTCAAGGTTTGAGGTTCTTGGCTGAAGATCTGGTTATTCGATTTTCGTCTCCAAGGAAAAGAAGACATGGAGGCTGTTCAAAAGTTTGAAATGGAGAAGTTTGATGGAAAGGGGGATTTCGGTATGTGGAAGTTCAAGATGCTCATGCAGCTAGAGCTACAGGGTTTCGGGAAACTGATAAAAGAAATCACTGGTAAAGATTCATCAAAGGGAACATGAGTAGATACTTCAGAACAAAAACCAGATGCTGTTTTGACGGAAGATCAAAGACTGGAAAGAGATGTTAGAGCTAGGAACTTAATCTGTTCTAGTCTCACTAACATTGTTCTGCGGAAGGTAATGAAACACACTACGGCTGCTAGTGTTTGGAAAGCGTTGGAAGCGGATTATCAAACCAAAACACTTCCAAACAGGATCTACCTCAAGCAAAGATTTGCTAGTTTCAAGATGGAAAAGCACAAGAGTGTTGAGGAAAACATGGATGTGTTTCTGAGATTGGTGGATGAGCTGGAAAGCCTGGACATTCAAGTCACGGATGAGGACCAGGCAGTTCAAATTTTGTCAAGTCTACCTGAACAGTATGCTTCACTGGTGCACACGTTGAAGTATGGAAACAAGAAGGAAACACTGACACTATCTGAGGTAGTTCAGTCTGCTCATGCAAAGGAAGTAGAACTGAGGGAAAAAGGCTTATTGAATAAACCTAAGAATGACGCAGAAGGACTATACATCAGTCAAGGAAAGCCTGGTAAAAAGGCTGATAGTCAGAACAACAAATGGAAAGGAAAAAGTAAGGATGGGAAGTTCAAGAAAAACAACTCAAATGGACCACCAAAGGCACGTGAATGCTGGCTATGTGGAAAGGAAGGGCACTACAAACGGGACTGCCCAGAAAAGAAGACCAACTATAAGTCAAACTCAGCAAATGTGGCTCAGGAAAAGGAACCTATGATATTAACTGCCAGTCTACAGGATACTAAAGATGAGTGGGTGATGGATTCTGGATGCACATTCCATATTACACCTGATAAAGATGTACTGTTTGATTTTCAGAAAGTTGATGGTGGGAAAGTACTGATGGGAAACAACACCTTCAGTGAAATCAAAGGTATTGGAAAATTAAAAATAGTGAATCCAGACAAGTCAGTAGTTATCTTGACAGATGTGAGATACATGCCATCGATGGGCAGGAACTTGATATCGTATGGACAGTTAGAAAAGAATGGCTGCAAGTATGAGGGTAAGGACTACATGGTCACTTTCTACAAGGAAGGAGAAAAGGTTATCTCAGGAAAGTATAAAGATGGTTTGTACTATTTGACAGGCTCCGTAACAAAAGGTTCAGCTGCAGTTGTTAGGCCAGAAGTGGACACCACAAAAAGATGGCACTCCAGGCTGGGACACATGAGTTTAAAGTGTATGAATCACTTAGTGAAAGGTGGCTACCTAGACGGTAAAGAGGTTCATACACTGGATTTCTGTGAGGAGTGTGTATTAGGGAAATCACAGAAACAAAGTTTCCCTAAGGGCAAGCACACATCTAAAGAAGTGTTGGAATACATCCATTCAGATCTTTGGGGATCACCAGCAATGAGTGAGAGTCTCTCAGGTTGCAAATACTTCATCACCTTCATTGATGACTATTCTCGAAAGGTGTGGATCAGTTTTCTAAGGACTAAGGATGAAGCGTTTCAGAGTTTCAAGGAGTGGAAACAACTAGTTGAAACTCAAACTGGGAAGAAGGTGAAATGTCTAAGAACAGACAACGGATTAGAGTTTTGCAACAATCAGTATGATAGTCTGTGCAAGGCTTCAGGTATCAGGAGACACAAAACGTGTTCCTACACTCCTCAACAGAATGGAGTCTCAGAAAGAATGAATCGTACCATCATGAACAAAGTCAGATGCATGTTGGCAGAAACAGGTTTTGGGAAGCAGTTTTGGGCTGAAGCTGCATCTACAGCTGTGTACTTGATAAACAGATCTCCAACATCAGCTTTGGAATTCAAGATTCCAGAAGAAGTTTGGACAGGCAGCAAGGTTAGTTTGAGTCATCTAAGGAGGTTTGGAAGTGTGGCTTATGTTCATGTAACTCAAGATAAGATCAGTCCTAGAGCTGTGAAAGGTTACTTCATGGGTTATCCGCAAGGAGTTAAATGCTACAGAGTATGGATTCCAGAAGATGGGAAATGTACAATCAACAGAAATGTGACATTTCATGAAGAAGCAGTGTTCAAAGATATGGACCCTAAGAAAGTCAGGTTAAATCTTGCACGTCAAGGTGGAGCACCTTCAGGACAAAATACGGTAGCTTCAGGGTCAGGTGGAGTATCATCAGGTGAAATTGAGGGTACATCAGATCAAGAAGCAGAAACAACCGAAAGTGAGGGTTCAGAATCAGAACAGGGATCCAACACTCAGAAAGAACAAGAGGAAAGCCAAGAAACTGAAGAACCAGAGTCATTGGATGACTACATTTTGGCTAGAGACAGAGCTAAAAGACTGACTAAGAAACCTGCTATGTTTGAGAGTGGAGATTTTGTAGCTTATGCACTTTCGTGTGCTCAGGTTCTAGATATGGATGAGCCAAAGACTGTTGCAGAAGCAATGAGAAGCAAGCACTGGAAGGAATGGAAACAGGCTATGCTGGAAGAGATGAGTTCTTTAGCAAAGAATCATACTTGGGACATTGTTCCTAAACCAAACAAGCAAAGAATTGTAGGATGCAAATGGATCTTCAAGTACAAAGAAGGAATTCCAGGAGTAGAATCACCAAGGTTTAAAGCTAGATTAGTTGCCAAAGGGTTTACTCAGATTGAGGGCATTGACTACAATGAGATATTCTCACCAGTTGTCAAACATGTTTCAATCAGGCTAATCCTATCAGTTGTGGTCAATTTTGATTTGGAGTTGGAACAATTGGATGTGAAGACTGCATTTCTTCACGGGACACTGGATGAAGAAATCTTTATGAACCAACCAGAAGGATTCATAAAGAAAGGGGAAGAATCAAAAGTCTGTCTGCTAAAGAAATCACTGTATGGTTTAAAGCAGTCACCTAGACAGTGGAATCACAGGTTTGATGAGTTTATGAAAAGTCAGAACTTCAAGCAAAGTCGTCATGATCCATGTGTGTACTTCAAGGGAACAGATATTCAGGAAAAAGTTTTTCTACTGATTTATGTTGATGATATGCTGGTTGCCTCTAAGGATAAGAAAGGGATTCAGAAGCTGAAAGAAAACTTGATGAAAGAATTCGAGATGAAGGACTTAGGTCCAGCTACAAGGATCCTAGGCATGGACATAACCAGAGATAGAGAAAAAGGAATACTGAAGCTGTCACAAGAGAAGTATTTGAGACAAGTCTTAAAGACTTTCAACATGGATGGAGCAAAACCAGTGGTCTCACCGGTCAACTCTCAGTTCAAACTAAAAAGACTATCTGAGGAAGAGGTGTTGACAGAAGCTGGGTTTATGGATAAATTGCCCTATGCTAGTGCAGTAGGCAGTCTGATGTATGCTATGATTGGGTCTCGTCCTGATTTGGGGTTTGCTATTTGTCTAATCAGCAGATACATGTCACAACCAGGAAGGTCACATTGGGCAGCAGTCAGATGGGTTTTCAAGTACTTAGCTGGTGCATTGGATATTTGTTTGACGTTTACTAAGCAAGAAAAGTTTGATATTGTGGGATTTAGTGATTCAGATTATGCAGCAGATCTCGACAGAAGAAGATCAGTATCTGCATATGTGTTTAAGGTTGGGGGAAATACAGTGAGCTGGAGGTCTACACTACAGTCAGTGGTAGCTTTGTCAACCACCGAAGCTGAGTATATGGCCCTCACAGAAGCAGCAAAAGAAGGGAAATGGCTTAAAGGGATTTGTTGTGAATTGGGGTTCAAGTGTGAAAGTTTTCAGTTATTTTGTGATTCACAGAGCGCAATCTGTTTAGCAAAGAATGCAGTGCATCACGACAGGACTAAACACGTTGACACCAAATATCATTTCATCAGAGATGAAGTTGAAAGTGGTCTAATAGATCTACAGAAGATTCACACAAGCTTAAATCCTGCTGATTTCTTGACTAAGTGCGTACCTGGTAAATGCGTTGAGCAGTGCCTCGGAACGCTCAAAGTCATCCCCTGAAGCATCATCACAGTCGAGCGAGATACTCCCGTCGATTGGTCATCTCGCATCGAAGAAAATTGAGAATGGTGTCAGTTCTCAGGTTAAGAAATCGACAAGGTCAAAGGCATCAGGTTCTTCATATCGGTAAAGTTTGAAGAGGTAAAATCTGAAAATTTTTGAGAAAGAGACTTACTGGGCATAAGATTGATCTGAAGTCCAGGAATTCAAGGAATCGTGCACTGAGAAGTCAGGTGAATTGATTTCACAAGGGTCAGTGGAAAAATTGCAGGAAAGAGTTCTACAGATTACTCGAATCAGTAAAGACGAGGTAAGCTGAAAAGAACAAGTTACCTTTCTTGTGTCACGTCCTACGGCTGAGATGAGCCATCGGTGAAGATAGCTCAAGCTAAGGACGCACTGCTGTAAAAGCGGAGCTTTGTCTGAAGGAGGATCTCAAGGGTTGCATGCGGCGGATTAGGTCTGTCGGGAAAAGAAGAGTGACCTCTGCGACAAAGGTGGAGTTTGTGAATCATTGGTCTTGGGCCACATCTTTAGAGCCCACAGACTAATAATGAACAAAAGAGGAGAAAGTGGTTCTGGGCCACAAACCAATAAGGCCCAGTAACCTTCAGCTTAAGTAAGCTAAAAATCAGATTTGTTAGTTGGTTAAGAACTACACAAACAGAATTCGAAGGAGAGAGAAGAGAGAGAAAAAGATTCAGAGAGAGTTTCTTCATCTTCTTCAGATCGTCTTCTTCGTGGAGTTCGTCGAGCTTCAAGCTTTCTGTATACGACTGATACTCCAGCAGTCAAGCCGTCTCTCCGTCTACGTGACGATTCCGGTAAAGAGGTCGTGGCATTGGTTGATAAACCATCTGTAAAAAGAAACAGAGACTAAGACATTGTACAAGGTCTATTGTGCAATAGTGAAAGCTTGAGAGTTTGGATCTCTCCCCAGATGTACCGCAAGGGAACTGGGTTAAAAATCGTGTGTGCAATTGTGTTGATTACTTGTTAATTGCAAATATATCGAACCGTGAATTCTTGGAACTAGGTGCGAAGGAGAAAATCACGAGAAGGATTTCCTCACAGGGCCACTATGAATTTACCAATAGGAAACATATTGCAAATTGAAAGCCGTTTTTTCTTAATATAAAAATAAAAGCCGCGAGTCCATGTTTGGCCGGCTTGGGCTCAGGGTTGGCCCTGGATAGGAGGGAAACATTTAAAAAACCTTAGAGTACCCTAAACATCAAGCTACAATTTTGTGGAGGGTACTACCTAAAGATCTTCATGGCTTGGTTTGAGCCCAATAGGAAACATATTGCAAATTGAAAGCCATTTTTTTATATAAAAATAAGGGCCGCGAGCCCATGCTTGGCCGACTTGGGCTCAGGACTGGCCCTGGATAGGAGGGAAACATTTAAAAAACCTAAGAGTACCCGAAACATCAAGCTACAATTTTGTGGAGGGTACTACCTAAAGATCTTTGTGGCTTGGTTTGAGCCCAATAGGAAACAAATTGCAAATAGGAAACATATTGCAAATTGAAAGCCGTTTTTTATATAAAAATAAGGTCACGAGCCCATGTTTGGCCGGCTTGGGCTCAGGGTTGGCCCTAGATAGGAGGGAAACATTTAAAAAACCTAAGAGTACCCGAAACATCAAGCTACAATTTTGTGGAGGGTACTACCTAAAGATCTTTGTGGCTTGGTTTGAGCCCAATAGGAAACATATTGCAAATAGGAAACATATTGCAAATTGAAAGCCGTTTTTATATAAAAATAAGGGCCGTGGGCCCATGCTTGACCGGCTTGGGCTCAGGGTTGGCCCTGGATAGGAGGGAAACATTTAAAAAACCTAAGAGTACCCGAAACATCAAGCTACAATTTTGTGGAGGGTACTACCTAAAGATCTTTGTGGCTTGGTTTGAGCCCAATAGGAAACAAATTGCAAATAGGAAACATATTGCAAATTGAAAGCCGTTTTTTATATAAAAATAAGGCCACGAGCCCATGCTTGGCCGGCTTGGGCTCTGGATAGGAGGGAAACATTTAAAAAACCTAAAAGTACCCTAAACATCAAGCTACAATTTTGTGGAGGGTACTACCTAAAGATCTTTGTGGCTTAGTTGGAGCCCAATTCCTATTAGTAGACTTCAAATTCTAAATGCAACATGCATTAGAGGCTATGTTCTGTTTCTTCTTGCTCATACTTTTCAACATTGAGGTTTCTATATTTGCAAGCTTTATGAATATAATAGTAGGACTCCAGAAGCCTGCAATATTAGTTTATTGGCTTATCTTTGAGTTGGAATCACTTGGCATATAACTTAACGCTTTCTGACTCCAGGATAGTATCTTCTTCATCATCATTTGGTTGCTAGATATATACTTCACCGGTGCGCTAACTCTTCTCCTCTAGTTATTCTTGTGGTCCTTTTAAATGAAACGTTTTTTCCTAAAGATATTAGAATCTGATTATGTACAGTGTTTGCTTATATAGCAAACAGTTATTCACCAACGAGGAATAAAATTTTGTAGTTGATAGTTGATATTGTTTCTTTTCTGGCGATTTTGGAGTTAAAACTATAAGGATATGTATCTGATTTTTGGTTTTTGGTTCTACTTATGTTGCCATCACAGGATCTTCAGGTAACTAAGCGGTTGGTTAACTGATCCAAAAGACTATAAAGATGAAGAAAAGAGGTTTCTATGATTTGAAGCATCCATTTGATCCATGCCGTAAGTGTTGTATAAAATTCCCTTTTTCGATTTCTTCATGTTTTCTTCTTTGCTGGTTACGTGCAAGTTAGTGCAGCTCTTTTCCAATCTTTCATGTATAAATTGAACCATTTAAAGTCCTCTCAGCCACAGAGTTGAACTTAAAAGTTATAGAAATTTGAGTGTTTTGAGAAGTTGGAACTTTTTAATTGCAAATTAGAGAGGCTAATTAACTAGAAATTGTAGGATTAAAATGCCAAAGTGTGGATTGGATTACTTCGAATAATGCAGAGCAGTCTTTTGGCTTGATACCGGTTTTTTACTGTTTAGCTTTCGAGATCTTCTGCTCGGGTACATGGAAGGCTGTGGAATACATAAAGATCGAAGATGGAAAGATGACAATACGTCTGTTAGAGAACATTTATTTGTTGGAAGATATCCGTCCATTCCAAAGGCTTCGTCTCAGATCAAGAAAGGCAACTTTGAGCGACTGTACTTGTTTCCTTCGACCTGATATCGATGTTTGTGTTCTCCATCGTCTCCATGAAGATGACTTGGAACCGGTATATGTAACTTCGATCTTTTTTTTTCTGTAAATACTCGGCATCTTCAAACTCTTCAAAATATTATTTGTGTATATTTGTTTCTTGCTTAGGTTTGGGTCGACGCGAGGATTGTTTCTATAGAGAGGAAGCCTCATGCATCTGAATGCTCTTGCAAGATCTATGTCAGAATTTATATAGACCAAGGCTGCATTGGGTCGGAGAGACAAAGAATCAACAGAGATTCTGTGCTCATCGGTCTAAACCAAATCTCCATTCTCCAAAAGTTTTTCAAGGAACAAAGCTCTGATCAGTTCTACAGGTGGAAGTTCTCCGAGGACTGTACTTCACTGATGAAAACGAGACTGTCGTCGGGAAAGTTCTTGCCGGATCTTTCGTGGCTGATTGTTATGTCGGTTATGAAAAACATTGCGTTTCACATAAGAACAGTGCAAACCAAGATGGTTTATCAGATTGTAACAGATGAAGGCTCTAGCAGCTCTTTGACTGCGATGAACATTACAGATGAAGACGGAATTTCGTTATCAAATGTGGTTCATTTTAATCCGGCGGATATAGTCGAGGATTCTCAAGTTCTTGAAATAAAGCAAGACACCGATATCTACCCGGAAGAAGATGAGGTAGTGGAACTGCGTCGGTCCAAGAGAAGAACTGTGAAACCGGATAGATATTACGGATGTGATTATCAACCAAACACAAATGACGGTTGGGTGCGGATGATGCCATATCGGAATGGAAAGTTGGCTGTCGTTAGTATGGAGAGTGAGGACGACGAAGAAGGTAGCGATGAGGATGGTGATACTAATGCTGAATTGTTTGCACCTTCATCGCATTTGATCAAGAAGAAAAGGACTAGTCCTAGACAAGGCGAGATTGTTTTGGTAGGGAAAAAGAGAGGACGTGGATTTGGTCCAAAACAGAGGAAATCCGAGCTTTCGGTTATTCCTTTCACTCCGGTGTTTGAGCCTATACCGTTGGAACAGTTTGGTCTTAATGCTAATTGTTTGGAAGGGGGTGGCGATTTCTCAAGAAGCCATTACTTTGATGAGACTGAAAAGTATCGAAGTAAGTCCGTGAAATACGGGAAGAAAATGACGGAAATGGAAGAGATGATGGAATCTGATCTATGTTGGAAAGGTCCTAACCACGTGAAGTCAGTTCCAAAAAGAATATTCCGACCACCGCGGTCCGTTGCTCCAAAAACTGAGGATTCCGAGCGACCACGGGTCTCTAAAAAAGTTACATTGAGCGCCGGTGCTTATAACAAGCTGATAGATACATACATGAACAATATTGATTCAACAATTGCAGCCAAGGACGAGTCGACCAATGTTGTTGACCAGTGGGAGGAGTTAAAGAAGACGAATTTTGCATTTAAACCGCACGGGGAGATCGAAGAAACCTCGAGTGAGGATGATGAGGGAGAAACTTCAGAGAACGAAATGTTATGGAGAGAAATGAAACTCTGTTTGGCTTCTTCTTACATTCTAGACGACAACGAGGTATCATTCTATTTGAAACATCTCATTTACTAAAACTATATACTTGCCCGCTAATTCCATTGTTGTGGTGTATCAAAATCTCTAGGCAAGAGTGGACAACGAGGCTTTCGAAAAAGCAAAAATTGGTTGTGAACATGATTATATGCTGGACGAAGAAATCGGGCTATGTTGCAGGTTATGCGGCCATGTAGGAACTGAGATAAAACATTTTTCAGCACCTTTTGTAAGTGAAACTCACAACTTACAAATGCATAATATTACTTCGCTTGTAAAATGATTGTATTTAATGGTTTGGTTTAAATAGGCGGAACATAAGAAAGGGACTACAGAGACTAAGAAGATCGAAGAAGATGACATAACGACTAAATTGAGCCACAAAGAAGCAGAAAAAACCGAAGATTTCACTATGCCAAGTGACTCTTTGGAAATGCTTGCAGCTGAAGAAAGTGACAACGTTTGGGCATTAATACCTCAGCTTAAGAGAAAACTACATATGCATCAACGACGAGCTTTCGAGTTTCTCTGGAGAAATCTAGCAGGATCTGTGGAACCCGCGCTTATGGATCCCACTTCAGATAACATAGGAGGTTGTGTGATCTCTCATTCTCCTGGAGCTGGTAAAACTTTCCTAATGATCGCTTTCCTCACAAGCTACTTGAAGCTATTTCCCGGGAAGAGACCTTTGATTCTTGCTCCAAAGACAACTCTCTATACTTGGTACAAGGAGTTCATCAAATGGGAGATCCCGGTTCCGGTTCATTTGATCCATGGACGAAGAACCTACTGTGTATTCAAGCAGAGCAGCACGGTTCAGTTCAACGGAGTTCCGAAACCGAGCCAAGATGTTATGCATGTTCTTGACTGCTTAGAAAAAATGCAGAAATGGCACGCGCATCCGAGCGTTCTTGTAATGGGTTACACCTCGTTTCAGACTTTGATGAGAGAAGACTCGAAGTTTGCTCACCGGAGATACATGGCTAAAGTGTTAAGAGAGAGTCCTGGGCTTCTTATTCTTGATGAAGGACATAACCCGAGGAGTACCAAATCGAGATTACGCAAGGCCCTGATGAAAGTTGATACCGATTTAAGAGTACTTCTTTCGGGTACTTTATTCCAGAACAATTTTTCTGAGTACTTCAACACGCTGTGTTTGGCTAGACCCAAGTTTGTTCATGAGGTTCTAATGGAGTTAGATCAGAAATTCAAGGCCAATCAAGGTGTGAATAAAGCGCCTCACCTGCTCGAGACCAGAGCTCGTAAATTCTTTCTCGACATTATTGCTAAAAAGATTGATGCGGGTGTAGGAGATGAACGCCTTCAGGGTCTCAATATGTTGAAGAATATGACTAATAGTTTCATTGATAATTATGAAGGAAGTGGAGGCGGAGCTAGCGATGCTCTTCCCGGTTTACAGATCTATACATTGTTGATGAACTCAACGGATATACAGCATACGATACTCACAAAACTTCAGAATGTAATGGTGACTTATCACGGGTTTCCACTCGAGCTTGAGCTTCTGGTCACATTGGCAGCTATACATCCTTGGTTGGTCAAGACCTCAGCATGTAGCGCGAAATTCTTCAACCCGCAAGAACTTTTGGAGATTGAAAAGCTCAAGCACGATGCAAAGAAAGGATCTAAAGTCATGTTTGTGCTAAACCTGGTGTTCCGAGTGGTCAAAAGGGAGAAAATCTTGATCTTTTGTCACAACATTGCGCCAATCCGTCTGTTTATCGAACTGTTTGAGAACGTTTTTAAATGGCAGAGAGGCAGAGAGATTTTGACCTTAACCGGTGATCTTGAGCTGTTCGAGAGAGGCAGAGTGATAGACAAATTTGAAGAACCAGGAAACCCATCCCGAGTCTTACTAGCCTCGATCACAGCTTGTGCAGAAGGGATTAGTCTAACCGCGGCTTCACGGGTCATCATGCTCGACTCGGAATGGAACCCTTCAAAGACAAAGCAAGCAATAGCTCGTGCTTTCAGACCGGGACAGCAGAAAATTGTTTATGTTTATCAGCTCTTGTCTAGAGGAACATTAGAGGAAGACAAGTACAAGAGGACGACTTGGAAAGAATGGGTTTCGAGTATGATATTCAGTGAGGAGTTTGTTGAAGATCCGTCTCTATGGCAAGCTGAGAAGATTGAAGACGATGTTCTTAGAGAGATCGTGGGGGAAGATAGAGTTAAATCTTTCCATATGATCATGAAGAATGAAAAGGCTTCAACAGGGTGATGGTTTACATAAAAAAGAAGAATAATAATACCCTGCCATTTTCAGCTACAGAAAAAAAGAGGTCAGTTCTCTGTTTTAACCATGGCTTTGATGATGACAGTCTTTAAAGTTTAAAGTACCCAAGTCTCTGGAACTCATGTGTCGTATACTAATAATGTACCAATGGTTTATGTGAAAATGTAGTTCTATATAAGCCTGTCTTAAATAATGTGAAATATTGACAAAAAGTTAAGATAGTATTGTGTTTCCATTTCTTATACTTCTCTGTGTGATTCTATATGAACAAGTATTACAGGCACATTAAACTCTCCTTGAAACTTAGTCTTCTTGTAATAGGCTACCAATAATGCTAAGGCATCATGAATCTTTTGTTATAAAATAATACATACAACTTAACCAACAAACAAATTATATAAAAAAATGAAAGGAAAAAAAGGAACAGACAAGGAACTAATAAGGGAGACATGTTAATATAAGACCTGAGACATCAAACTAGACTCTGGCAAAGGAAGAGGTAAGAGTGTAAGAGACATTAGCAAGAGGACCTCGTTGCTCCGAGAGCTCATCGATGTCTTTGACAATGTCGAAGACTGCCTCAGGCTGAGCTAGTTTACGTGCGTTGTCTGAAATTTGTTCCAGCTCATCTGTCTTTGTGCTGAACCATTCGCCAACGATTCTCGCTGTCTCTTTGGGACTTCTCGTGAACACTCCTGCACCATTCTCCACTACATACGGCACATTCCCTTTCTCCTGTTTGGTTGCAATTATAATTGATATGAGAATTTATACACATATATGAGCTGATTGCATTAAAAACTAATCTCAACTGACCTGTCTCGGAATGTAATCGTTGAGGATGATAAGAAGTGATCGGATCAGCGATTCAGCTATTGTTCCTGGTCCAGCCTGCAAGATTCGTAAGACACTTAGCTCATGAACATTTTTGTGAATATGAGATTGTTCTGTTCCTCTTACTTTTGTGATGATGCAGTCACAAGCTCCCATCCATTTGATCATAATGCCGAAACGGTTTCTTTTGATCATATACAGTACACCTTAACAGGAATTTTCCATTCAACGGCTTCTAACGCAGAGGCCAATTTCTTGTTACGTCCACAGATGACAACCATTTGCCCAATGAGATTATTGTTCTCTCTGTCATACAACGATTCTTCAAGAGTTTTCGCGGTTTCTTTCACAGGACCCATACCTTCCCCTCCTCCCATCAATAGTACTGCACGAAGATCTAAATCCATCTCAAGCTCCTTTCTTAGATCATCCTTCACCAGAACAGCTCGGGCAAAAGATGGCCTCACAGGTAAACCAAAGACACGGACTTGAGACTCATCAAGCCCATCAAACAACGCCCTTTTCGCCACTTCTTGAAACGGGCAATAGCACCGATTCACCCCGGGATGAAACCTAAATCATAGAAGACCAAAAAAAAACATCAATTTTTTTGCAGCTAGCATATCTTAGAGACTATAAATCGAGGAGCTAATATATACCAAGTAGGATGACAAGTGTTGAGATCGGTAATGACGGTAACAAAGAAGACTCTTTTCTGTAGCTCTTGCCATTTAAGAACCCACAATGGAATGTGTTGCATCAGAGGATGAACACTTATGATTATCTCAGGCTTGTATTCCATTAAACCCGCCTCTACTTCCTTGGCATAATAGGCTGCAATGGCGGCTAGATAGCAAGAGTGGATCCATTTAGGAGATGTGCTGTGGAAAGCAACTTTCCATAGCTGAACATGCTTCACCATGAACTTATATGATCTCTCCATATCGTTCAATGGCCACCCTGTGTATTCTTTCCACACATCCTTCACGATTATCTGTAACAAAAATCCACCAAAATCATATCAATCCTTTATATCTGCGACTCAATAAACAAAAACCAAAAAAAACGGACATTCTTTTTAGGGTGAGTATACACCACAATTTCTCAACATTCTTCTTTACCCTGTATTTGTCTCCGAATTGGATCTTGAAAGCGTCGCGGATGGCTTCAGCAGAGGCACGGTGTCCACCTCCAGTGTCGCTCATGAGGATCAAGACGTTCTTCGTCCTCTCCGCACCGATCTGGACAAGCTCCATTGCCGATTCGTCCTCGTCGCTGTAACAAACATCATCGTCGCTATCGTCGTAGGAATGCCTGTGAATGTGGTGATGGGTATGACGGTGAGCCTTTTCGCCTTCGCCGCCGCCGCCTGCGACGGAAAGGGTGAATTTTGAATTTCCGTAGACTCGTTCTAGCACTTTCTCTGTAATGGACACAACCGTCGTCGCCATTTACGTGACGAGTCTCTGAGCTCTTTAGGAGAAACAAAATGGAAACTTTCCCGGAAATATCTCCTTCCCACGGCGATTCGGCACCGGAGAAGGGAAATTTTCCGAGGAGACAGGATTCGGAGGAACGATTTATGTGCAAGAGAGAAACATGGAGAGGAGGAGTCAGGAGGGTGGAAGAAAAACAGAAGACTGGTTGTTGAATGGTGACATTACAACCGTCGGAATCACTGTCTTTTTTTGGAATGTTCGATTTGAAAGTTCGAATATCCACCCGTCATCGATTTATTCACTTTTCTGTTTCACCGGCCGTTTATTTTTATTTATGGAAAACTAAAATAAACGCCCATAATTTTACCTGTGTACAAGGATTCAAGATCACCATGCTTGTGACGGAGTCTTTACCCTTGACACGCTGGACTATGGATCCCTTATCCTTGACCCGCTGGACCACGACGAATAGGTCTTCTTGCACCGCGCTGAAAAATCTCCTAAATTGCATCCTTTAATTTACATTCTTTAGGAATCAAACTACGTACATGCTGATGTAGAAACATTAATGAATTCTTGATCGACCACTAGACCGAAAGAGCTTACAGAGCTGAGCTCAACTTTTATTTAATTATTATAAAAACTTATAATAAAACATTACAATTCTGCTCAAGACATACTTTAGAGTTTAGACCTTTTTATTGTCTCAGAATTGCAACACAACACAACGCACCCTCAAATCTCTGTTTTAAAATGTCAAGTAACGAAAGAAACAGATTTATTTTGTGAGGACATTGAAATATTTGTTTTAGATTAGTGCAGCTTCGATCGGTCTTCGACCCTGTTGATAGTACTCGAAGTAGAGCTCCACGTACTTCTTAACAGTTTTGTACAATCTTGGTCTTGCCTCAGACACAAGCCCATCTGCAGGCTGAATCTCTTTGTCTGGACCCGGAATGCAGAACGTTGCCACAGATATCCTTTCCTTTTCCATGTTCGTCACCACTCTATGAACCGGGCTCTTGTATATCCCATTGCTCATTATCTGAACACGCACGAAAGATTAAGTCAAATCCTCACCAATCAATNTGTTATTGCTTTATCGTTTTATAAATCGTCTGTTCCTTAAAATGTTTATTTATTTATTATTATCGTGATTAAATCATTCCTGTCTGTAGTGTAAAATTTTGGTCCTACAGGACATGGAGGATACATGTTGAATCTTGTATCCATCATAGCATTCTCTCCATACATATCTAGAAAGCAATTCTCTTCCAGTTCCAACGATCTAGCCATACCCTTAAAGAATTGCTCAATCACTAGCTGTTGCTTCATTGTATATTCATGTAAAGTTTCCCTGAAGAAATTCTATTGTCAAAATCACCCAAGTCAATGAAGCAAGATCCAGTTGAAATCGAAAGGTATGAGTTTTTTTACCTGAACCCAACTGGGATTTGAGGCCAGAATTGCAGTTTTCGTTGATCTTCAGGGTAAGTAGTAAGATACAAACGGTCAATCCAATCGAGAACTTGATCATCCGACAGAATCATGTCGTTTCCATATCCTTGGGTACTACCAATCTCTCTCGCGCTCTTGTGTTTCTCTTCGGTCGGAAGCGCAAAGAAGTGCTTGGTTAGCTCGTAAATCTTGTCGAGTAACGCTTCTGTGATTCCATGATTCATCACCTGCTTCGATTAACAAAATCAATATTCCATGATCTCACCGGAAGTTCATGACACTAAAAGGGTAAAATCAAACCTGAACAACGCCCCATGTAGAGAGCGCCGAGTGAAGTTTACTCAACTCTTCTCGACCGTCTTCAGAAGAAGAGAGGAGAAGACTGAGATCGATGGCCGGAATATCCATCTCCGGCACCGAACCATTAAGAGGTTGACTCTCGCCGTCGCCGGTGGGTGTGCGGAGATATCTTTCCGGTAGTCCTTGGCCTGCTGCAATCACCTCTTCGACAGTCTTGAACTTTGGCTTCTCCATCGTTTCTACTGATTTCAGAGGAGGAACGAGCTTATGTTAATAATATAGACCAGAAGACGATCTTGACTTTGTCGTCGGCTTTCAAAAAATCCAAAGATGATAATATTATTTTAGTACGCAGAAGAAGCAAGTTGCCCAGAAGAAGAAAAAATGGACTTTTTTTCCTTCAAAACAACGTCATTTTATGTAATTTTGATGCTATTTGAGTAACGTTTTGCTGAAAAATCCTTAAATCACTTGTTCAAATTTTGATTATCTAATCTCGCCGTATGTTTGGAAGAAAGATGATGACCATGGAGTTGTTTAAGGAGAGAGAGTCACGAAAAGGGAAGCTTTTGATACCGAAGCGGGACCCACATCGAAGAGTGAGCCACACAAGCTTATATTGCTCCACCGTGTCCTCCTCTCTCCCTCTTCTTCATTCTCCATTCTCAATTTTACTTCTTCTTCTTCTTCTTCCTCCTCTCTCTGACACCAACAATGGCGAGACTTCCCTTGAGACCCCACAACCACTTCTTCTCCTCTCCCATCCACGCACACAAGCAACCTTTACTCTCCGTCTACACCATCACCACTCGCTTCTTCCCCCAACATCACTACCACCACAATCCTCTTAAATCAAGGGTTAAGTGCTCCGCCAGTGGTACTGAACGAGTCAGAGAGAGCAAGAAGCTTCCGAAGAATCCTATCGAAGAAGAAGAGCCTCCTCAGCTTCCCGATTCGGAAGTTGTGAGCACGGAAACGGGTTTCGAACAGAACTGGCCTCCATGGAAAAACGTACCTGAGAGATATAAGCTTATCGGCGCTACTTCCCTCGCCTTTGTTATCTGCAATATGGACAAGGTGTGTGTTTTCCGATCCAATTTGAACAAAATTTCATCTCTTTCTCCTAAGGGCATTTCTGGGTATGGTTTAGGTAGCTTTCATAAGACATGAGGATCCCTTTTCTTTTTTTAGGTGATTTATGGCAAGGATAAGAACACATGGATTCTTCTTCTTCCTCCTCTCCTTACCCTTTTTTGTAAAGGATATAGATATATATATATATGTAGATGATTGTGGATCATATCATTTGACTTAAGTATATTGTGTGGTGAGAATCGCAGGTGAACTTGAGTATTGCTATAATACCAATGTCACACCAGTTTGGATGGAGCTCATCTGTGGCTGGGCTGGTCCAGTCATCCTTCTTTTGGGGTTATGCCTTGAGTCAGTTGCCTGGAGGTTGGCTTTCCAAGATTTTTGGCGGCAGGTTTGTCTTTTTTTTTGTTTTCTGCTCTTCCCAGTTCTGCTTTCAGAGCTGATCCTGCTTTTGTCTGATGTATCTTTCATTTTTGCTTAATCCAGAAAAGTACTCGAGATTGGTGTATTTACATGGTCTTTCGCCACAGCTCTTGTTCCATTACTTGCTGGATTTATGCCCGGTTTAATCTTTTCTCGAATTTTGGTAAGCCTGTCCATATCTTTATGTCGTTATGTTGATTTATATGCTCTCATTCTGGTTTCTTTAGAGTCATGGTCTTGTAACACATTCCTTCGTTTGTTAAACTCATAAGTATTCCCATGAATTGACTCTTTCTTAAGCTCTTTCCTTCTCTGCCCCCCACCCTGCTCTAGCCTTACATTATGTCTTTGTCTTAACACAGAGATTTGTAACTCCAGGTGGGAATAGGAGAAGGTGTTTCCCCATCGGCTGCCACGGACCTTATTGCCAGGCATGTATTAATCTGGAGCAAATTTGAAGAGTGCTCATACTTGATTATAGATGATGTGGTTTAACTGCTTCTGCAGCCTTGTCTTCATGATCTAGATATGAGACTCTACTGAAATCCATCTGTTTCCGTAGATAGTTTCATGTTCTTCCATGGCCCATGGGCAAGTTAATATTCAGGAACTGGATTTTTTTTCTTTTTCTTATGAAGACCCTTTCTTTACTAAAGTTGAAATTATGTATACACGCATTTAGTCGCTTTAAGTTTAAAATTCTGGCTGAGCATATTGCTTTAGAGCTTTTAGCCCCATTCTTTTTTTTTTTTCATACCCTGATTGTTCCTTTAATTGCTGAGTACAGGACGATACCTGTTGGAGAGCGCTCAAGAGCGGTAGGCTTTGTTTTTGGAGGATTGAGTTTGGGAAGTGTTTTGGGGTATGGTTTTCTTGATGTGATACTTAAAACTATGAAAGTTACAAGTATGTGTTTTTATTGTTACTTATTTGGTCAATATTCTAACCAAGGTTAGATTGGTTGACGACAAAGACAAAATGCTCAGTTTTGAGACTTGCACAGTCCTAACATTATTACCTCCGCAGGCTTCTCTTGGCTCCTCCCATTATCCAAAGCTTTAATTGGGAATCTGTCTTTTACCTGTTTGGTCTCCTTGGTGTTGGCTGGTAAGACTCATTTAGTGCTGACTAAACACTTGCACAACATTGTTGTCTGATGTTTTGGATAAATCATCTAAACTTGCATTCAGCTGCAGAGGACTTTGTTCTCTATTCTTCTACATCAAATGAGATGCCGACATGCTAGTTTAGTATTTCTGTATCCTGAGTTTTTATCCTATATGTTGAAGGTTCGTCGGGTTTCAATTTCTTAATGAGGAAGAAGTTTCATATAGAGGTGGTTTCTCCTTCCTTTTCCTTATTCAAACTTCATTTAATCTTGAATATCTGTCATCGAAGTCCCATCTTTTATTTGAGGTTATGGTTATAAATAAGGAACGTAGATGTCACATAGTTGGACTTAGTACACATTAATTTACGGTGTAGTTTTTTTCATGACTTATATTGTGAAAGCCATCCTAGAGTCTTCTCTAACCCACTATGAAGTTCATATCATCTCGAACTGGAGAATTTACTGTATAGGGGTTTAAGCAATTCTTAGAATGTACATGTGGCCAAATCATCTTTTGTTGTCTGTTTATTGTCAGACTATTATAATTAAGACCTCACTCAGTTAATGGTTTGGGTCATGGACTTGAACACCATTTACAATCAGGATTGCTCTTCGTTTAATAGGTGATGGGACCACTACTTCGCATAAACCAGAAAAAGCTACACGGGAAGAATTAGGGAACTCATTGAAGGTTAGGTTATCTAATATTCTGTCTACGTCTGGCTTTCTTCTTTTATTTCATTTCTAATTGATATGACGTTGAATTTAGCGCTAATTCACTTTGTCAACCTTATCATTTCTACAGTCAATATATAGTTGAAATAACTATAATAAGAGAACTGCATAATTATGTTCTATCTTAATCCATGACTGTTAGCGAGTAAAAACAACAACAAATTTCTGTAGAAGCTAACTTACTTCTTCGCCATGCCAGCATGCTGCCTTCAGACTGTTTTTTTTTTGGTTCATATTTCACTCACTTGGTTATTAAAAAATGTCCCCTTAAACGGTGCCAAAATGGCCTACAAACAAATGGTTTTGAAAACCCAAAACATTTTAGTTTGCTTCAAAGTCAATGCTTCGTTTTTCCGATTCTTACTACAGGAGATTCCATGGAAGTCGTTTTTCCAAAGCTCAGCTGTTTGGGCAATGATATACACTCACTTTTGTGGAAGTTGGGGTCACTATACCTGTTTATCTTGGCTACCAACTTATTTCAGGTAATTGCGGGTTCACTTTTCTACCTGTTCACCATGTTCCCTTTTACTGGGCAATGATTTTGCTGCTCTATATGTTGAAAAGCTATTTATCTGCAGTTTGAAATTCTAATATTTTAACTTATTTTGTACAAAAAAGGTGTTCTCATTTCAAGACCTGATTGATCCTTGAATTATGTTGTAGTTTTATTACTCATCTTTCCTGATATAAAATCTCCAAGCCCATGACTTAGATGAATTTACTTTAAAGTTCTCTATAAGGAATATGGTTATATCAGTATTCTGTCTCTTTCGCTCTGTATCTTTGTTGATGAAGAAAGTAATTTTGATCATTTTTTTCGGTATGCAGTGAGGCACTGAGTCTAAATTTGAGAGAAGCTGCTTGGGTAAGTGTAGAACTGTCTTTTATTTTGCATTTTCCCTGGAATATTGGAAAATCAGTTCAGCTTGCATTTTTCTATGAAGCGATATTCAGCCTGTGTTATGCCTTGCATTTAACAAAAGTTTCTTAGTACTCCAAACATATCACGTAAGATATCGTCTACTTGGCAGACAATATGCATTGAAGTCAATATTTCTCCTGGCTCGTTGCCAGTTGGCTCGTTGCCAGTCTGATAAGCAGGCATTGTGGTGATAATATTTTTCAAACTGCTAGGTTTAACATGACTTGCTATTGCATGTTAATTATGATCCCCTATCCTATGCTTCTGTACTTGTTAAAAAGGCTGTCAGGAAAATAAAACTATATATTTCCTCCAATGACCCAATGGATAGTCCAAAAAGTTGTGCTTCTGGACTTGTTAAAAAGGCTGTCGTCACCAGGGTTGCCTCTTAAAGAGAATGCAGTGAGATGCTTCTGTACATTTCCTTTTAGCTCGAGTTACCTGGAAACAGAAACAAGAGAGCTTTTATTGATCTCTGTTACTAAGCAGTAGTGTTATGAAATGCTTAAATGTCTTTTCTTACATATGCATACTCAGTTACTTAGAGAGATGTTTTGCAAAGGTATAACATTTGGGATTTAATATGTGGATATGAAGATCAGGTTTCCATCCTTCCTCCACTGGCTTCGATTTTCGTGACAAGTCTTGCTTCACAATTTGCTGACTACTTAATTTCAAATGGAGTTGAGACTACCACGGTATAAATTCACTTCCCTTTTCCTTGTGTACTTACCCTTTCAACAAATCAAAAGGGTTTAAATATATATCACTTCTGGTATCTGTTTAGGTTTATGCAGATCTATGATTTTATACTCAATTTCCAAGTGTTGTCAATTTTTACCAATATGTTCCCAGTTATCTAGATCAATTTGTCGTCATTTGATATGTGTTTTCCTTGGGAATTTTCCTTGTAGGTCCGAAAGATTTGTCAAACGATTGCATTCTTGGCACCAGCGATCTGCATGACACTTTCATCTGTGGACATTGGATTGCCACCATGGGAAATTGCAGGAATCTTGACAGCGGGCTTGGCCCTATCAAGTTTTGCTTTATCAGGTAACTGGGGATCTTCTATTTTTCTATCTTCCATCAAGAATCTTCAAGTAACATCAGATAGAGAAGACGCACCCGAAGAAGTTTATTGTAGCGAATTGACAAACTCCTGTGTTCTTTTTTACAGGACTTTATTGTACTCATCAGGACATCTCACCCGAATATGCAAGCATACTTCTGGTACATGTGGTTCTCATACTTTTAGACAATATGATGCCATCTAAACTCTTCTTAGTTCCATTTCTCTAATTCTCCTGAAATGTGTGAGCTCTCATTAGGTAGAGACTTTTTCTTGGGTAAAACTGAAACCAGAGAAGAGTTTATATTGTGATGAACCAAGCATTTGGTCCTAGTCTCTCTCTCTCTCTAGATCCCTGCGTGATGCCAATGAGTTATGAAATTATATTTGGGTATGAAAACATAGCTTCCCTCTAAACATGTTTTTATTTCAGGGTATTACCAACACGGTGGGGGCAGTACCTGGAATTGTAGGTGTGGCCCTAACTGGTTTTCTCCTGGACTCGACCCATTCCTGGACTGTAAGTTGCTAACTTTACCTCCAATGATGCTCAGTGGTTTGATTAATTAGTTACTCAAAGTTGTGATTATCGTGTAGATGTCCTTATTTGCGCCATCAATATTCTTCTACTTGACGGGGACGGTGGTATGGTTGGCATTTGCAAGCAGTAAGCCTCAGAAGTTCACTAAGGATTGACTCATAAGTTTTGTTCTTCTTTTTATTTGAGGCATAAAAAAGATGGAGACTTTGGTTATGTATAGGTAAAAGAAATGGTCAAAAAAATTCGTTGTCAAAGCAAAAAAAGAAGAGAGCAGTGGTAATTTTGTTCACTGCCCTATCCTGGTTATTGGCATGTAGTTGCAAAAGTAACTTTTATACGAAGCTCAGTGTTATGGCAATGCGTGTGCTCTGACCTAAAAAAAAAATTGGTAAAATGCGTGCGACTCTCTTATGTCTTCTGTGAGGCATTCCGGTTAAGTTCGGTAAGGGCTTATTTTTGGTTCAATTTGTCCCGGTTTCTTTAGATGTCATCACCATTTTGGAAAGTTCAATTATTGAAATTTTTTTTTTTAACAACAAAAATAAAAATGGCAGTATGCACTATGAAGATAAAAGTTATTATATGTTTCATTTCAAAGATTAAATAAAATTTCTAAAATTAGCTAGTTATGCGGTTTAGACAAATCGCGGAAAAACCTCGCAAGTTTTTTCACAACAAATAAGTTTAGGATTATGCACTAACGATAAAGATATTTTCCAACGATAATAACACTTATTATCGTTGTAAAATAAGTAGAGAATCAAAATATTGGGCAATAACCTTAGAAAAAAAAGTTAGACACAATAAAACTATTTTTAGAAAAGTTTGTATACTAACCACAAAAACTAGAGTTATTTAACGGTGCATATTAAAGTTATGTTTTCAAGATTATAAATTTTTGCGGGTTAGCCTGAATAATATTTTAATTCACTGTAAAACGAGTTAAATAGACAAATTATTACAAATTGACAGATTTATCATTAGTTAGTTATATTGTAAAATGCAGATAAAATCAATTTCTCTTAAATTTCAAAACAATTTCTTTAAAAACAAATATTATGCGCTATAATTAGCGCGGATTAAATCTTAGCGAATTAGGATTTCTTCGAGTTATAAGAAAAAATTGATACTAAATAAATTGGAATATAATCTCAACTCCATATTTATACAAGATTCTGGATTATAATGAACGTAAATTAAATGATTGACTCGGGTTTCTCCTAATCCAATTTGGTCCGGACTGTGGTTTCTCCTAATCCAATTTGGTTTAGTAAAAAAAAAAAAATCCAAGTTGGTTCGGACTCTGGTTTCCAATTTGGTACAGACTCTGGTTTCCAGTTTATTTGTTTAATAATATAAATTTAAATTTTGCTTAGGAAAGGGGAAATTAAAGCGTTCAAACAGCAGCAACAACAAAAAAAAAAAAGGAAAATTAACATTCAGCATCTTACACGAAATTACAGTTTTAACCCTCGTCACGGTATGCAACCGCCAGAGATATCTGCGTAACCTCCATAAATAGAGGATGCGAATCAAACGGAATCGGTGAATCTTCAACAGAAGGAATTAATTAATTTAGCCAAAAACGCATCTCTCTCTCTCTCTCACTCATCAACTTTCTCTCTCTAGTGCAGTGCAGTCATGGCGGCTACTGGAAGATCAAGCGCTTCATCATCAGTTCTACGCCCTCTACCTTCTTCTTCCCAGAGATTACTCAATCATAATCATCATCACGAACGATCCTCATCTCCTTGCAATCTCAACCTCCGTCTGAAGAGGTTTTCTCCCGGACACACCCCGAAACCCTCCGTCGCCGTTCCCTTTCAGAAGAGAAAGTGTTTGTGCTCTCCCACGACGCACCCCGGATCGTTCCGTTGCGCTTTTCACCGCCGATTAGAAAACGAGAAGATCGGAACCCTAGGTTCGCCGGCGACGACGAGGAATTCGGCATTGAACCTGAGAAAAGCGGCGTTGGTGAATTCGCTCGCGAGGATCGGAGGTGTGGAGGCAGAGCGATTAAGGAAATCTTTAGCGGCGACTATGGTGAAGCCTTGGCCTCTCCATACCCGTCGCCGACCTGAGTTCCGGCCACGACCTAGCCGCTTCTACGCCTTGCATAAAGATCAAGATTAAAATCGAATTTCTCAGGCTTTTTCTTGCGTAACAAGGAATTATGTTTTTTTTGGTTTTCCTTGGCGCAGTATATTGTGTAGATTAACGATGACGTCACTACTAGGACTCGGTTTTTAGTCACTATGTTCAATTGTTTTCCATTACAAACTTTACATTTTTTTGTAATTTTAGGAGTCAAAATTTCTGATGGCCTCTAAACAATTTCTCTCAAACTATTAGCTTAACTAAACATATTTTCTCACAGTCAAACTTCACTTTTTGGTTTTTGTTTCTACAATGAGAGACATAATTAATAACCATACGTGAAGAATGTTTTCCTTTTTAATTCCACTATTGAGAGGATGATGCAGATTTTGTTGCACATCCCTCTATACACAGAAAAAGAAAGAAAAGATATTTGATTGAATCGAAGATGATGCCAAGTTTTTTTTTTCTTTTTTTCCCCCACTTATAATATTATATATTATAAGAACAAAATATCTTATAAGATCCGTCTAAACCGGGAACTTTAGCCCAAATATCTTACAAGAAGATGATGCCAAGTTTTTTCTACAGTCAGATTAGTTTGGGAAAAACGTTTACGTGTATTTTTTTATTCTCATTGTCACAGGCACACATTATAATAAGACTTTATAGCTTTGTTGGAATTTGGGATTTGGGAGTATAGTAGCATGTCCATAGCATCAATTCGTAGATTTTATTCTATACATGACTAAGGGCAAAGTATTTTATTTTTTTTGGGGTCAAACAAGCTTTTTCGTATAAATCATACTTTCCAAATAAGGAGGAATTGTTCAAAGCTACAAAAGCCAACATATGGAAAGCCCACAGAGTCCCAGAATCAGCAACGACGGAGCAGCTAATCGCCATAAGGAAAGGGAGAACTAATCACTTCTACAAAAACAACAGAAGCCAAAGCTTGAACCGGGACCATGCCCTTAGCAATAGAAGTGATTAGAGCTTGACAAGTAGAAACTTCAATACATGGAAAAACAATATCACATATTATATATGCAATTGGATACGAGAGAATATGCGAAAGCAATCCATGCATGCATTCAATTTAGCACTTAGTATCACTCCTCACCATAGCAAAGCATTGTTGAAGAGTGCAAGTTGTTATGAGATTTGATAGGTGATGGAGGAAGTGGGAGCATCATTATGGTATATATCAGAGCATGTTTGCTTCTAACACAGTTAAATGTCCGGTTTGGGAACATCATTCATTGGGTAACATGATCTCATGCTAGGATGTTCTGGTGTTAAACGTTAGGATGAACTAACTAATATGAATATGCATATGGGTAAAAGCAACAAAACAGAAAAGAATAAAGAGGACAGTGGAGTGGATCCAAGTCACGCTGCGGCGGATTTGGTGAATCAAAATGCTCCACATCATTGACCAACTTGGGCCAACCACGCATTTTTTTTTTCATCTACACTACTATGTTTTCTTTAATTTATATATTCGACTTAATCAAGAGGATCTAATCCCCAAACTTGTGGAAAAGCTCTAATATTTTAATAACTTAAAGGTATTTATAATTATCAAATCATGATTAATTAAAACCACATTAGAAAACTAGAATTTGGTTCTATATAGCCCACATTAAAACGTATGAAATATCATGAATTTTGTTAAATTATTTCTGTTTCTAGTTAAGAGAAATACATTATAAATCTTATTTTAGATAAAAAAATTATTTGTAAAGATAATTGCATGTTCTACAATCACTGTATATTTTTTCCGTCTAAATTATTTTTATTAAACAACCAAAGTATGGTTACAAAATCGAAAACGAAACATCGAAATACAAATTATTGCATAAACAGCTATATGCGCCATATGCCGAAGACGAATAATTATAATCAATGTACATTAAAATCGAAAGAAATATTAGAAAACATGAATTTGTTGGTTTAAAGCGGTTTTTAACATAATCAAACAGCAAATAAACAAAATTTATTAACATATCCGTTAACCCAAAAAAAAAAAAAAAACATATATTTGTAAGTCTTTCACGAAAAAAAAAGCGCACTGACTAAAATTCCATCGCTGGAAAAATTCAGATTCGACACGTGTCAACAATCTGGGATTCGATTCGATTAATTTAATTTATTTTCCTAAATTCGATTTTGTGACGTCATTTGGTTCTTTCTTCTTCCCTTTCACATTTCTCTTATTTTAATGATATATATAAGAGATGTTGGCTCTACCATTACAGCCTTTGTCGTGGCTTTTAGACAAAGATATCTCGTTACAGATGTACAGAGCCACATGGTCTCATAATCTTCTTCTTCCTTCATCTTCTTTCCATCGCTTCTTCTTCCTCCCCATCTTTTTCCCGAGAAACCCCCTTTTCAGACGACACAGCTCGGGAAATTGCCGTTTCTTTTGCGATTAAGGATCTCGATTCAAAGAGGTAGACACGTTTCGTGTTCTCTCTCTAATCCTTAGGGCTTCTGTAATTTAAAATACTTGTTATCTCTTCTTTCTTTTGTGTGCACTGTGAAATTAGCTGTTTTTGTTTCTTTTCTGAAACTCACGACATAGAGAATCTCATGTGCGGTTTCAAGTAGAAATCTTTGGTAAAATTTTGGAATCTTCCCTCGTGTTTTGCTTCTGATAAATTTCCATGGAGAAGCTTAAGGGAATTCAGTTAGAACCCGAAACAAGCCAATGTCAAGTGGATGATTCTAATCTGGGAGATTCCAAGGTTGAAACTGTAGATTTTGTTTCAAAGGCACAGGGATTGAAGGAAGAAGGTAACAAGTTTTTTCAGAAGAGAGATTATGATAATGCAATGTTTAAATATGGAGAAGCAATCAAGATACTTCCTAAGGATCATGTAGAGGTTTCTCATATTCGGGCTAATATGGCTTCGTGTTATATGCAATTGGATCCTGGAGAGTATGCGAAAGCAATCCATGAGTGCGATTTAGCACTTACTATCACTCCTGACCATAGCAAATCATTGTTGAAGAGGGCAAGATGCTATGAGGCCTTGAATAAGTGGGATTTGGCATTGAAAGATGTTTGTATGGTTTCGAAATTGGATCCAAAAAATCCCATGGCATCCGAGATTGCCGAGAAGCTTCAGAGAACTTTAGAGAGCAAGGGGTTAAGGGTCAAAGATTCAGTGATAGAGCTCCCTCCAGATTACGTTGAACCTGTTGAGGCTTCCCCTGCACTGTGGGCTGAAGAAGGCAAGGCACGAGCGAAGAAAAAGAAAAGAAGCAGTCAAGTGCAAGAGAAGAGTGATGGTGAGAATGCAGACACAGAGGAAAAGAAGAAGAACAATCTTGCACCTGAGAAGGGAAAGGAAAAGATTATCGATAAGCAGAGCAAAAAGAAAGTGAAAGGGAAACAACAGTCGGATAAGAGAAGTGATACGAGCAAGGAACAGGAGAAAGTGATGATTGAGGATAAAAGTATCGGAGATGTCAAGAAGGCTGTGAAATTCGTGTATTCTGACGACATTAGATTGGCTGAATTGCCTTTAAATTGCACTCTCTTTCAGCTTAGGGAAGTTGTTCATGAGCGTTTCCCGAGCTTAAGGGCAGTTCATATAAAGTACAAGGACCAAGAAGGAGATTTAGTGACAATCACAACAGATGAAGAGCTAAGAATGAGTGAGGTGTCAGCAAGGTCGCTGGACACTATTAGTATGAGGTTCTATGTAGTGGAAGTTAGTCCTGAGCAGGATCCCTATTTTGGAAGATTAGTTGAGATGAAGAAGCTCAAAATAACCGCTGATTCTTTTAAAGCTAAGGTAAATGGACGAGGCACGTGTAAAATTGAAGACTGGATGATTGAACTTGCTCGGCTATTTAAAATCCAGGCCAAAGTTGATTCTGATAAATGCTTGAATCTTCAAGAACTTGGGATGAAACTGAATTCAGAAGCTATGGAGGAGGTGGTAACCTCTGATGAAGCTCAAGGGCCTTTTGACGGAGCAGCTCAGCAATTCCAAGAAGTGGCAGCGCGATCATTGTTAAAGTTGGGAAATGTGCACATGTCAGGGGCAAGGAAAAGGTTGAGCCTCCTACGAGGTGTTTCTGGAGAATCCGTTTCTGAACAAGTTAAAACTGCTTATGAATGCGCTCAAAAGGAGCACGCAAAAGCAAAAGAGAAGTACGAAGAGGCCATGAAAATAAAACCGGATCTGTTTGAAGTCTCTCTGGCGCTAGGTCTCCAGCAGTTTGAGGAAGCAAGACTCTCATGGTATTATGTACTTGTCAGTCACCTTGATTTGAAAACATGGCCATATGCAGCTGTAGTACAGCTTTATCAAAGCGCCGAAAGCAATATCAAAAGGTCTATGGAAGGGTTGAAAAATCTGGAATCGAAAGTACATGGTAGCTCAACTCAAGATAACCCAGCAGATGAAGCAGCAAAGTTAAAGTCTTGGCTAGATGTTTTATTATGTGCTGTACTTTATGAGCGATCAATCATGGAGTACAAGATTGACCTACCAACCTGGCAGAAGAATTTAGAGGCTGCATTGGAGATATTTGAGGTAGCTGGAACTTGTAAGGAGGATGTTGCTGCGGTGATAAGTGATGATTGTGTGGTAGACAATACTTCACGAGGTACTGCGTGATCTAGCTTTATATCGAGTTTGAAAAATATAAGCCATGATATTCAATATGATCCTTTTTTTCATTACGGCAGATCTAAGGTTTCATATGGAAGAGATAATACAGATATTTACTGAGATATACGAAGCAAAACGATGGAGAAATGGGATCCCTTCAGACCAATTTGAGGAGATATTAAAGAGGAGGACTGGGAATATTTTTCATGTGTCAAATACAGGAATCCAACGTGGTTGAAGGGATTTTCCATGATAATGTGGCACACAATGGCTTTGGTCATTATCTTGATCAAGCTTCATTTTAAGGTATATATACAACACTATCACGAAATTGTTACTCTGTATAGAGATATAAAAATTATCTCAAACTGGCTAAAGTGATTTTTTGTAATGTGAGCTATGTTTTAGTAACTTCATCATATAACAAAATTGTACAACACAATTTTTTTTTTAAGTTCCTTCCTTTCCTTGGAAGTTCATCCTATGATCACAGAAATCTTGGAATCTGTTATTTGCAATAGTACTTGAGTATATTTCGTGCTAATTTGGAAACTGGAAAAGAATTTCTGGCAATATGTTTAAAAGAGCTAAGAATGTTGTTGGCCACTGTTAGGTCTGAGCCTCTTACCTCTATGATTCTCTATGATTATGTGCACTGGTTCAAGCTGTTGAAATAACTTAATCAGACCAAATTATGCTTTGTTCGTTGCATTGTACAACAACATTGTATCCTCTGTCATAACTAGCTAACTATTATTTAACCAATTGCTACAGTTATTTCACATTCTGGATGCCACTTGAGCTTTCAGTCATCTAACCACAAAGATGTCTCTTTGCAGGTTGTCTTGTGGTACAGGAGGATTTCAGATTCAGAGTTTTGTAGACAGAAAGAAACATATATGTTCTATTTTGTTTGTGTAACATTCATACAATTGATTTGGCGAGTAGTGAAGCAAATATCTTGCTGTTTCTTCTTCTGTCACCGGGTGAGTTGTGACTTTATTCGTTGGTTCTGCCTCAGATTTCATTTGGCGTGAAACAATTCTTTCTTTTTCTTTTTCTTTTTTTGGGACTTCCACAAGATTTTGGTGCGGAGGCATTTGAGATAGTCAGTCATTCTCTTGTAATTCGTTGTTACATTGATAATCTGTAATGATGTGTTTGTGACGATTAATTTGCATTTGGTTATGATTTATAAAAGACAAGGATTATCAAACTATTTTATGTGTTCAAACTTCCATACCTCAACTCAGAAAACATAACGTACAACCATTTCTGTTAAACTATTATCTTCACCTGAAATGGGATATGTTATCATGACCCGACGAGAGAACACGTGGTTCTTACAAGACAAATGCACATTTGAAGAACATTTGGGACACGACCATATCATGGAGGTACAACAGGTCGACCAAGACCAAGTCCCAAACCCAAAGGAACGCTATCACTCTTTGACTTACTGCCATGGCTATGGCTGCAGTTGGAAGAATGAACATGTGCTGATTGCGAACTATGTATCGGGTTAACATCAATAGCAACATGGCCATTGCCATTTTGAAGATTAGAATTCCGCTGCATCTGCATCATGCTAATACCCTCTTGTCTCTGTGTTGTGTCTTCTTCGTGACACTCAATATCTTCGTTATAACCTTTCACCAAGAAATCAGAGCAGTTTCTTCTGCAACCTAGATCGTAAGGATTCCTGAAGCGACCGCCTGGACCTCTTAGGTAGCTGTAGCGCAGTGCATTAGCCATTTCGTTTGTGGTTATATTCCTCGATATCTGTAAAGGAAAAAAGAGACAGATGATCTTCAAACTGGATGAAGAAAAACATCCCATCATGAAAATAGATTAATCCTCTCTAGTCTACTTAGTGAGTTCTAGCTCCTCCACTGGAGCTAACGTAGAGATGATTAATCAGGGGAAGAGAAGTACAAAAGAACAGTCTCTGTACCATTTAGATCACAAGAGGAACAAAGACGCGCAAATAAGAAAAAAAAGGAATGCGGACTCACCTGAGACCCCTGTATGACTGTTAAGACGGCAACTGAAAAGAAGAGGCAGAATTCAACAAGAAGAAAGGATAATGCACCCACGTGATTACTAGCGACATGGCTCATCCATGCTCCAAACGAAGATGGAGCTGAAGGGTCACTCAAGACTCCTGCATGGATATAATACATCGTTTACATTTTTGTCTGAAAGTTTTCTCCAGATTTACATATCAGGATAAGCTTTAAAAAGCATATTCCATTACAAACATACTTGCAAGAGTGACGCCACCAGTTATCAGCATCGCTAGAACTTCAAGTAGAAGAAAAAGAAAAAAGTCCCACTTATTTTTCTGCAAGAGTGATCAGTGTAAAACAAACCCGATCCACGTATTAGTATCATGCTCGAGCTGCAAAACTAAGAGATCAAACCACTAGCAAGTAAAATAAACAGAAGAGATAATGCGACGCCAAGAAACATCTCTGTTGATTTCTATGCCCAAATATACAACACAAAAATACCACTTAAAACACTAAAATCGTCTTAAACATCTTTGAGAAAGAACAGTAATTTATGTCAAATCAAAAGAAACTAGGAAGAATAAGGGAAATTTTAGTATCAAAAGCCTGATCTTTCCTCTTCTATTTTATCAACTTATATTTTCAGTAACTAATATGGGCGATGGAAACTGTACTTACTTTTCCGACACAGTTTGATACCCAAGGACAATGGTGATCAAATTGCTCTACACAACGATCACAGGTGGAACAGTGCTTCGCTCGAAGAGGTCTGATAATCTGAACAAAAATAAACAAAATGTGCGTTAAGAAGTAAATTTTATGATGTGCATCAATGGTTAGATATTTGGTGTTAATATTAAGAAAGACATAAAAGGGAAGTTGAGGAGATACCTTGCATGTTGCACAGAGCTGCGTCCAATTCCCAGCAAGCAAAGCAGGGTTGTTTAGCTCTATTTTCAACAGTGGTTCCTGTAAAGGGGTAAGAAAAAATGTAATGACACTTGAACAGAAAAATAGTGCTCGAGATTATCTCTATTCATAAAATATGGACAATTACGTCAGTCAAACTTGAGAACCAATAAAGTTAATGGTACCAACATCATCTTTCATGGTCTGCGGATCGTGGATATTCATTCTGATATAACCTGGATCCTTTCTGCAAAAAAAAATATTTATATTATAAAACGATAAGAAAACCCACTTCTTGTGATACTAAGGTATTTTTGTACTACTACACCGAAAAACAAGGAATTCACAATAGAAGTAAAGGCCTTAGAAGAAATTGAAGTAAGATAGAGTGAGCATCTACTTGCTACAACGGTAAAACAAAACTAGCCCTGCAGTTGCGAGAAGGAATCCCAGCCATGCAAGCGCACCGATCCCAGTTGTTAGCTTTGGCAGATTGGATGCTGCAATGACCAAAGGGTTTATAAAATAATAAGTAAACATGCATAGAATAGTTACTTGATACGTTGCACACAAAAGAGATTCAAGAAGGCCAAGGTACGTACCCAAAACAACAGAATTAGTATATATGAGTAGAAGCAGCAGGATCATGAACCAAAGAACTGGAGCAAGCCCCAACTTTGACAATCTTCCAAGGGGACTGCTTCCGTCACACCGCTTTTCAAGCAGCCTTCTAGCATTACCCTGCAATGAAGTGTTATCAGACAAATATTAAGACAGAATATATGGAATAACTTTCTCAAAATTCAAAGCATGATGCTGTTTAATTTAAATATAAAAAAAAAAAATTACAGGTTTGAAGAAACTGACATGGTGCAGCTACAAGTAGAGTTTAGCAACAGTAATTTGTTTCCAGGTATGCAAAGGTCTAATGTGATGCACGTTATTGCCAACAAACATCAGGCCAATAGAATGATTCAACTACCATATATTGCTAACAGTAGCAGCCAGTACGAAAACATCAGGCCAATAGAATGATTCAACTACCATATACTGCTAGCAGTAGCAGCCACTACGAAACCATCAAATAAACAGTATAGCTAAAAATTGCTACACTACAGAAAAAGTGAAACGAATACCTACAAGGAAAAAAGAAACTTGTCGGTGATTCTTTTCAGCAGCAAGTTGTGCGGGGGTAAGCCCGGTATTGTCAGTAATCATCAAATCCTCTTTCTTCCCAGCCTGCACCAAGACAGTGCAAGCCTCCAAATTACCTCGAATGGCCGCCCAGTGCAAAGGAGTGCAACCTGATAGCAGAATCAATAGAATGGAGAAAAGATTATATAAATGTTTGGTTTTCTAATCTAACTAAATAAATAAAGAGGATTTTAAGGAAAAATTATGTTTGTAAACCACCTTCTTTGTCCTGCCGTCCTCTGTATGCGTCTAGAAATAAAAGAAGGCGAATGGAATCTGCAAAACCTTTATATGCAGCCCTGAATTTCTCAAAACGTGAGAAGAAAATATAGACAATTAGAACTGTCTCATGAATAGATACTGAAAAATATTGATATAATTTGGAGGTCAACATAAGCAAGGTTGAAACCATGCAGCAGTAAAGAACTCTCCGTAGAAATACGAGGTAAAAATAAACAATATAATTTTAGTCTCAAGGTCGAAACAGAAATACATATTTCACAGATCTTCATAACAAAAAAAATAATAGAGAACCAGCAAAAGGAAATTAGGCAACTAAGACAACCTAGAGGAACAATATGCAAAGAAAACAAATAAAATCGACTATCCATGCAAACCTTACCAGTGCAAGGGACTTCTTCCATCATTATCGGGCACATCAGGATCAGCATTCCACTTTGAGACGACGTGACAGAGAAAAGCAGTCTGGCCATACTGTGCTGCAACATGTGTTGGCTACAAACAGTTTAAGATGGCTATTAACATGCATCCATTGAGAACTAAACAAGAGAAGGGAAATTTAATAGGATCCAGCGGAGAACTTTAACGCATAATCTGAGCTTTACTAAGAAATTTTGAGAATAAGAAGACCTCGATTTTTCAACCTCCTAAACCAACGGAGATGGCAGGGACAAGGTCTCTTGAGATTATTTTAAATGAAATATCGTTCCAAAACAAGTAAACTAAATTTCCAAGGAACAATTTGATATGCATAATGTTGATTGAACATAAGCCCATCTTCGTAACTAAAACAAGTGGCAAAGTACGAAGTGCTGATTTACCTACATGAACCTCAGAACACATCCATCTTCCTAGAAAAATGCAACCACAACATGACAAGCAATACTAGTTATAGAACCTGGGTCCCAGCCCAAAGCAATGTGCCAAAGAGAAGTTTACTAGCATTGAAACAAAACACAATCTCCCTATTTCACAAAGTAGTTAAAGAGGAGTTGAACCTGATATCCATACATATCTGTTGCATCTACCCTTGCACCCTCTTGTAGTAAGAGTTCTGCAACTTGTATCGCACCGCGAACAGCACTCCAATGCAACGCAGTCTGTCCAGTATGATCCGTCGCGTTTATATCTCCGCCATGCTGGAATCGAGATGGATCAATTTCAGTTCAAACCCAGTGCTCATTCTTAACGATTCACACGCCAAAAAGAAGATATACAATGGAAACAAATGAACTAGCATGGAGAAGTAAACAGAGCCTCCAGACCATCAACAAACAAAACGTTTAACAATCCATAGGAATCTTCACGAGCTAAAAGCACAAAATCCCAGATTGGAACAAAACAAAAAAAGGATTGAGCGTTGTAACCTCGATAATGTACTGCGCAACGGCGGTGCGGTTGTTCAAGGCGGACCACTGAAGAGCATAGTAGCCAAGGCCATCGGGCTCGGAAACAGAGCAACCCTCACACTGGACCAATCTATGAAGCTTCTCCAAATCACCGTAAGCCGCGGCAGTATACACATCGTTCTTCAAACTCTCGTCTTCAATCCCTTTAGAACTCGATTCCCCGTTCTCCTTGGGATTCGATTGGACTTCTTCGACCACCTCAATCTCCGACGACATTTTCTTTTCTCGGCCTCCACCAGATTCTTCTACAAGATCGATCTCGATTGTGTGGGTATGAGAGGATTCGATTACCTTTTAAGCTTTCATGGGTTGACCTTGATGATTATTCTCCCCCACCTTGGCATAAACTAATCGTGAGATTTGGGGGAAAATGAGAGATAGGGTTTTTCTGGGGGAATCAAAATGAGAGGAAGAAGAATGATTGATTGATATTACGTTGGCTGTTGACTCGGAAATGAAACTAATCAAGACCGGTCAGAGTCAGACCCCTCAGATCTCACCGTTCATTGTAATTTAACCATTTCACAAATTATTGTTCAAACGACCAAACCAAATCATCATTTTTCTTTTACGTAATGGGAATTTTTGACCGGACTGGTAAATATTCAATTGGAATAAGTGGGAAAATAAGACGCTTTATGTCAACAATCAAATTCAATATTACAAAATATATTAGATCGGAGGTCCGGCTCTAAACTTTCGACGGCCCATGCCTAAAAATAAAAAATTAATATATTAGATTGGAGGTCCGGCTCTAGGGTCAAGTGTTGAGATGCCCTTTTCAAAAGACCATTATTCACATATGCCCTCGTTATAAAAATTAATTTCTTTTTTATTTATTTTTAAATCGAAAAAGTGAGAAAATACTACTCACCCTTAAAAAACTTTGTTAATTACCAATCCAACCAGCCATATCCACGCCCAAACCAAATACAATATGGATTGTCCATCCAGATTCGGATCCAATCTTAATTTAATCCAAAAATCTTCCCTTCTGACGGGATCTTCTTTTGACTTCTGTATCCCAAATTCAGACCAATCCCAATCAGAAACCTCCTCTTCCAATTCAACGCACGAATCAGATCGATTCGTCTTACAGAACAATGATCCATCGCCGGAGGAAGAAAGTTTCCCGGATTTTCCACCGAAATCAATCTCGACGTTGAAGAAGATCGCCGGAGCGATGATCTTCGCCAGTTACGAAGCAGAGTGATGTATGTCTTACGAGATGTCGAGACGGCACACGTTCAAGGAGGAGCTGAGCGAGGTTGGATTCGAAGGGATCAATGTTGAAGACGTGCAGAGAATAATTTGCTCTCGAAGGAGAAATCGCATCCTGGATCTCAATCGTTCGCCGTTGCTCCACCGTGCTTTTCCTCCAATTTACAGCAATGTGGAGGTGTAAAGATACAAAGAGACTCCTATTGCATTCTCATTTATATAATGGGAAGATTGCATGATACTAACTACTACCTTTCAGGTCAAAGGTGTTGCAGAGAAGTTGAAGTCAAATCTAGAGCAAGGAATCGAAGAGGATGAGAAAGAGCTGATAGATCGGAAGAATGCTTTTGGATCTAACACGTATCCAAAGAAGAAGGGTAAAAGCTTTTATGTAAGCAACTGTGGCCGTTTCTTCAAATCTCTTTTTTTTTATCAGCTTGTGGATGGATAACTCATACGTTTTTAACTTTCTGTTGTCCAAAAGATGTTCCTCTGGGAAGCTTGGCAGGATTTAACTCTTATAAAAGAAAACTCTTACAGGTCATGAGAGGAGGGAGAACAGTGAAGGTTTCAATCTATGACGTTGTTGTCGGAGATGTTATACCTCTTAGAATACGTGACCAGGTAGGTATCATTTGTCAATATATTCCATATGTGGCTTCATAATTATACTACACTTTGGCCTAACGTATTGTATCCATCTAGGTCCCTGCGGATGGAGTGCTAATTAGTGGTCATTCTCTTGCTATTGATGAATCTAGCATGACCGGTAAAAGCAAGATTGTGAGTTCATCTTGTGAAATGTTATGCTTATTTTCTCTCTCTACTTGCTAACACAGACCTTTGTTGCAGGTTCACAAGGATCAAAATACTATGATCTCTGTCCAAAATGGCTTAGTTGATGAAGGATTGATGTTGGTGTACGAGATGCTAAGACATGTTATAATTTGATCGCTTCCTCGTGTGGAATGTTGAGAAATCTCGACTTATTATAATTTTGTTCATATTTGTATATGGTAATACCAATTACGGATATCCGACTTGTTATAATTTTGTTCATATTTGTGCATGATAATACCAAGTATTACGGATTTTTGACTTGGTATAATTTTGTTCATATTTGTACCTGGTAATACCAAATATTACGGATATCTGACTTGTTATAATTTTGTTCATATTTATACCTAGTAATACCAAGTATTACATATAAGTATTACATATATCCGATTTAAAAAAAAATGGCTTGAAAAAAATAAGATTAAAAAAAAATTCCAAAAAAAAAACAAAAAACATTAAAAACACGTGACGCAGTCAAAATGGACATCTGGCGCCGTCATTTAACACATGCTGCCGCAATTCTAGACACATGACAATTATATTAATAAAAAATTCATGAATTTTTTCACATAGTTGTCTTTAGTAATCCAGTTTTACTAGCATGCACATAGTTGTACTTTTGGGATTTTANTTTTTCACATAGTTGTCCCTAGTAATCCAGTTTTACTAGCATGCACATAGTTGTACTTTTGGGATTTTAACTTATAATTAGTATTACTTTGTTATAAATTAAATATTTTTGGTTGTACACTTGATTTAAGGTAATCAAAGTACATTTCTAATGTTTTCATACAATATTATGTCTTAAAGCACATTTTCCGTATCTTTTACATCATAAGATGGTTAAGATTAACAAAATCATCATAAAAGTATAAGGTGTTTGATGTGAAAACAAGAATATGATAAAGACCATTATCCAAATTTTTTTTTTGTGTAACAAATAAATGTTATTTGGATTTATTACTTGTGTATGAAAATCAAAGATGATGTTTCGTTTTTATAAAACTAATTTCGTTATCTTTTATAAGAGAAATGAACTTATTTATACCATTACAAAAACCAATTTACGTATTTGTCCAAAACAAATAGTATCAAAGAAATACAAATACAAACGAAATTTAATACAAATACAAACACAATCATTGTCTTGTGGATTCATTTATCACAATCTTCATGCATATCATATCCACTAACACCGAATAAGTTATCTCCTCCATAGATGATCTCGTGAAATCCATTCTTCATCTTCTCTGGTCTTTGAATAATATCCTCAATAATCATAATGTATGTTTGTGCTCATTATCTCCTGAACAAAAAAATTACATTAGCACATATTGACTTGTCTGAGTGTTACTCAGTAATACCAATTTGTTCCCAGGTCTTAATTATACCATTTTGTTTCCAGTTGTCTTATATCTGTAAATTGGATGAATTCGGACCAAAACATTAATCTACATATGATTCAGTATGATTCAACCACTACAATCTATTAATTACCAATGCAATGTCCTAATCGACCCAGAAAATATGGTTACCAACCCAATGTCCATTAATTAACAACACCAAAAGAATAATGTTTCAAATCTAATTGAAATCTCCAAAATTGCAAATCCAATTGAAATCCCAAAAATGCAAATCCAATTGAAATTTCCAAATCCAATAGTTTCTAGTGCAAAATCTACTAACAAAATCGAAATATTTAAGCTAAAACACAATAATTATAAGAAAATTAATCTGGATTTCGAAGCTTCAATGGCGGATAAAGAAGGAGAAGATGTCGATAGAGATGAGAAAAAGTCAATGAGAAGATGTTTATGATTGGCTGAAAATTTGATTAATTCTCATTGGTCGAATTTATCTTTTTTATATGTTGTAGTTAAAATAAATTAAAAAATGAATGAGAAGATGTCGCTAGAGATGGAAAAAAAAGTCAATGGGAAGTTGTTTTTGATTGGCTAAAATTTGTTTAATTCTCATTGGTTAAATTTATTTTTTATATATATATTTTAGTTAAAGTAAATAAAGGAAGGAAGGACAAAATGGGAATAACATATTTCATTAAAAGAGAAGGGGTATGGCTGAATAGCATGGGGTAGAGGTGAATAACTCTACACCTGGAGGGAGAGATGTGATTTTGGCCCGGTTTTTCTGGGGAATCAAAATGAGAGGAAGAACCGAAGAAGAATGATTGATTGATATTACGTTGGCTGTTGACTCGGAAATGAAACTAATCAAGACCGGTCAGAGTCAGACCCCTCAGATCTCACCGTTCATTGTAATTTAACCATTTCACAAATTATTGTTCAAACGACCAAACCAAATCATCATTTTTCTTTTACGTAATGGGAATTTTTGACCGGACTGGTAAATATTCAATTGGAATAAGTGGGAAAATAAGACGCTTTATGTCAACAATCAAATTCAATATTACAAAATATATTAGATTGGAGGTCCGGCTCTAAACTTTCGACGGCCCATGCCTAAAAATAAAAAATTTGGGGGGGAATTATTTTTTTAGGGCCCTTGTCTGAAAAAAAAAAAAAAATTTGGGCCATAATTTTTTTGGGAAAACGATCTATTTCCCCCTCGGAACTATGATATAGCATCAATTCCACACAAAGTTTGACCCTCGTACCAGATTTTCACGTTTTGAAAGTTTAAGAATTATTTCCCCACCGTCTGAATGTTCGAAACCAATTTCCCCACGGATTGAAAGTTCGAAACCAGTTTCCCCACAAACCACAATTAATATCGGTTTACTGTATACCAATTCTTAGTTAACCAAACTAACACAAAACAAAGCTAACATTGAACCAATTACGACCGGATTCGAAAGAATTAACCAATTTCGACCACCTACCCACCCGATAGTCTAACTTAACCAAAACCAAAAATCTCGTTGTTGGGCATTAGATTTTTTTTTGAAAAAAAAAATTATTCGATTTGGATTTTTTCCCATGAAGGTTCATGATTTCGAGTTATCAATCGAATCCTGGTTTCTTTTGTTTTGGTGAAATTTTGTGATTCAGATTTAGTTTAATTGATATGTGATTCGATTTTTCATTTTTTTCTTTTGTTTTGGTGAAATTTTGTGATTCGATTTTATTTCAATTGAAATGTGATTCGATTTTAGTTTTAGCTCTTTCTCATTATTTTCCGATGTTCTGCTTCTTCCCATTTCCAAAGGAATCTTTTGAAGTTACATAAGTTTCGAATTGGCTCAATTTGAAACCATTTTCGCTCTCAGATATAGCTAGAAGGGGAATGCCAAGAGATCTAGAAGAAATATGAAAGCTTTTTGGGTTGGTTGATAATCTTGGGAAGAAGTTATGGAGAGACGAAGAAGAATAAAGCAACGGTGAAGATGAATTAAAAAAAAAAGATACCATGATACAGGAATGGAGGAAGAAGAAGATAGAGGTCGATCTAGTGACGGAGGCGGAGCTCAAGGAGAATGGGTTCAGGAGGACGAAGCTGATCTGCACGATCGGACCGGCGACGTGTGGGTTCGAGCAATTGGAAGCGCTCGCCATCGGCGTTACACAGATTTGTTGATTTCGATTCTGGGTTCGGAGTTTTATCGATTTCTCAGATTTGGGGATTTCGATTTCTGGGTTCGGGATTTTAGGGTTCTACGATATTTTTTGGTTTTAGGGATTCAAACCTTGGTGAGATCTCGGGTGAAGAAATTGATGTTCCAAAAAAAAAAAAATAATAACGGGTGAAGAAGAAGAACAAAACGGGTCGGATCCGTATTATATTGGGTTGGTTCTGGTTAAAATTGATTTTAATTTTGTTAAAATCGGGTTTGGTCCGTTTTTGTTTGGGTTTAGGTCATAAACCGATAAAACCAACGTCTGTGGGGAAATTGGTTTCGAACTTTCAGACGGTGGGGAAATAAGTCTTAAACTTTCAAACCGTGTGGATCTGGTACGAGGGTCAAACTTTGTGTGGAACTGGTGCTATATCATAGTTCCGAGGGAGAAATAGATCGTTTCCCCAATTTTTTTTTTTTTAAGTATAAAAAACTAAAAAAAAAGGGCCATGGATACTTGCCCATGTTGTCTACCCCTAAGCCGGCCATGATTGGAAACAAGATCCTCTAAATACAAATACACCAATTGCACACACGAGACTGATGCAACTAGGGCTGGGATTTTTAACCGAACTGAGCTAACCAAACCAAAGTTTTGTAAATTCGGTTATGGCTCGATTATTTTTGGAAATATTTATAATTAATTTCGGTTTTCGGTTCGGTTTGGTTTGGCCGAACCGGTCATTTAACCGAAATTTTTTAAAAATATATATATATATTTAAAAGAAAAAATTTGAATTTTTTCGAAAATAACCGAAAATAACCAAAAAATTACCCGAATATAACCGGAAATAACCGAAACTATTCGAATTAAACTGAATTTGCCAATATTTTAGTTATTTTCGGTTATAAAAAAATAATCGAACTACCTAATAACCGAACCGAACTGATATTTTATTCGATTATTTTCGGTAGAATTTTTGAAAACCAAACTAAACGAAAAACCGAATTATCTGACGTAACCGAATTCCCAGCCCTAGATGCAACGCATATGGGATATCTGTCTTGGATAGATGAAGAAACAGTGTCCGTTCACTAAACCGAAGAAAGTAGTTTTTAATACTAAATTCAGATTTATTACAAAGTCAATTAAGTTCCTCGACGAGATCTCATTGTTGGAACAATTTGGTCCTACACATCTTCTCATAGAAACAAGTAGCTTATAACATGGGTAATATTGTGGAATCTTCCTTTAATCCACTAACAACAACTAGAGCATCTTTTTAATAGTGAATCGGGAAAGTCTAAGAAACTTTCACACTCAAAATAGCTTATAGATAGGCTTCATCTCACTAGGATTGTACAACCCGAAATTTTGTTCAGTCCCGGGCGGCTTCTGATTTTCATTGAACGTTGCGAATAAAAACCCTTGGACACCATTGTTAGGCCTCTTAGGCGTCCCTTTTCCGCTTACTACATGCTTCACAAAATTTCCGTTATAGGTAGCCGCGATATCCGGCGTGGTAAATTCCCCGTTTCCAGCGGACGGCCATCCCGTCTCAGACACCACCATCGGTAAATCTCTCACGCCTTCCTTCTCCATCGCCCACACAAATGCGTCGAACATTGCATCAAACATGTTTGAATAGCCTAGTGGTCCATCTTGGACCACGACGGCCTCATTCTTGGAAATTGCATAGTCGAGACGGATGTTCACCGGGTCGGATGCGTAAGGGAAGTAAGGGTAGATGTTGACGAGGATTGGCGTACCTGTTTGAGACAAAAACTTCAGAACCGGTGTGAGTTGTTCACGCGCCTGGGACGTGAACATTCCCGCGGAAGGTGGATACGACTGTCCGAGGTTTGACATAGCCACAACGGTGCTTATCGAGATCTGAAGATTCCTCGACTTGACGAGGTTGGTGAGAGACTGCATGACGGGAAGCACTTGAGGACCGATCGGTCCAGGGATGACTTCGTTACCGACGGTAATGAAGGCGATGTTAACGTCTGCTAAATATGGCTCGATGTTGGTCGCGAACCAGACTTTAACAGCTTCTTGGCTGGCTGCAAGAGCAGCCAAGTCTTGGTCCTTAACGCCTACAGTGACACCAATATCGCGGTGGCCTCGTAAGGCATTAAGAACTTCAGTGTTGGGGTCGAAAATTCGGATTTTAGTAATGCCTATGGACTTGTAAAGGTTGATAACATTTGGCGGAGACGGGAGGTTATCTCCGAGGAGACCGTAGTTCAAGCCAACGTTGTTTGCTGCGGTTACGAAGCCACTATTGTTGTTGTTGGAAATCATCACAATGCACGGGAGGAAGAACGAGAACAAGTACTTCTTAGGAGAATAGTGCATAACGAAACTTTTGTCTGCAAAAGTATATTAATACAAACTCTCAGATGTTCATAATCATATGTATGTGTGTATTTAGAGATATGATCATAAGATCGTAATTGCCTAAAGAACAAAGAAGAAAGAACCAAACTTGTTTTTTCTTTTTTGTTTCGTTGCAAAATATAGGTTGTACACGAACGAATATATATATGCACATACTTAAGATCTGTTTCCAGTTTTATTGGTATCAATAAAATAGTAAAGTTCATTTATTTTTGTTTTCGTTGTGATCTTAGCCGTCGATCTAATTACAAATTTGGTGTTTTCCTTATTAACTAGTTATATATTTTCCTTTTCTTTTTTTTTTTGATTAACTGAATCTTACTATTCATATGAACTGAAAAATAAATATAGTTGAAATTCTGTTATCTAGAAGAAAAATATCTAAAAATACATGAATATACATTAATTGATACCATGTAAAATTTCGATACATTCATGTATAATATCGAAAATTGATACATTCATGTATAATTTCTGCAAGTCTTACAGAGCCAAACAACATTTTTTTTTTGAATCGGTATTGACTTCAATTTCTCATTGCTTCGGTAATCCGTAAAGACAGTATGATATCAAGCTATACAAATTATAGTTTTGTAGAAAACTCCTTTATCTCCCAAGTTTGTCTGTGGCTTTTATTTTAAACTAGGCCATGGGCATCTGTAAAATCAATAATGTTTATTTCTCCCTTTAAATAGAAAAAACATGTTGACGTCAAAAAATAAAGAAACAAAAAAATTAGAAGCTTGGTGCAAGAAGATGCTTATCAGAAAAATGTCTTTGGCACATTGTAAGCATGATGGACATAATAAGAACACCTGTTTTAATATCGGGCGCATAGTTGTTGAAAAACGTCCAAGTATGTATAACGTTTTTTTTTATATATATAAAGGGGTTTATTTCCGAAAAATAAACATTTTTTAGTTTTCAACCAAATTCCCATCAACATTTTAAAGTATGATCACCAAGTTATAGTAATTTGTATAACTTGATGTCATACTATAAAATGTTAATTTTTATATATGTAATAAATTTCTCTGGTTTGGATTGTATATAGGAAAGTTAATATTTATTTTCCGTTTTTTTTCCACATATTACAATCTCGTGAGTTATATATATATATTTTAAAATATTTACTTAATATTTTTTTAATTATTATTTAGATTATTACTCTCACACATGTCGCGATTTTAATTAACAAGATATAGCACGATTTCGTGAGTAAAAATTATATTACATGTCACGTTCACGTTAACGCCCAGACATCAAACAAAGCTAAGCAGAATCAAACAAAGCTAAGCAAAAATTAAGCAGCGGGAGCAGCGGCGACCCAGTTCGACACGACATCGCTCTATGTTGGGGATCTGGATTTCAATGTGACAAATTTCACAGTTTTTTGATGCGTTTAGCTAAATGGGTCAAGTGGTCTTGGTTCGAGTCTGTAGGGATTTGGCTACTCGCAGATCGATCGGCTATGGCTACATTAACTTCACCAATCCCCAAGATGCAGAGCCGGTCCTGGACACATTAACATGATGTAATTGAATGGGATCCCTATTTTTTTTTTTTTTTTTGCATCAGCTTTTCATTTAAGAGCCCCCAAATTTTTGTTTTTTTCATTTTTGGCCCAAAAAAAAAATTGCCATAGGCCCTCAAAATGTCAGGTCCGGCTCTGCCAAGATGGTAAGCCTAGTGAATTGGAGTTTCTTACAAACAAGCAATTTCCAGTTTTATAGAAAGTAGAAAAGGGGATAAGATACTGGAATTGACTGGGTATGTTGGAAATGTTAATCTTTTCTGATGTTTATATATATGCAATGTGGTTGATGGTGTTACAGTGAAATTTATCCCCTGCTTCACCTTTCTCATGCATACATCCATCTTCTAATGGTCCTTTATGTGGTCCTCTCTGTTGCAGCTGCAAGAGCAATCCAAGAACTGAATTACATACCTCTTTATGGAAAACCTATAAGGGTTATGTATTCTCATCGTGACCATGATTGGTGGGTCCACTTACTTCACAAAAATAATTATAAACTGTAGTACTATAGTGGCAAAATGATTTTGTTGTCGGATATATTATCCATGTGTGCTGATGTGGCTGATAAGGCGCTCATGTTTAGCCAGAGTATCCCGACATTGGATCTCATAAAACTTTATTTTTCAAAAATACCTCGTCATGGCAAACAAGGAAAGTTTTGGAAAAAGGGAAAAGACTGGTATAGGTTGGTATCGAGGTCTTTCATATTAGCATGGATGTTGTTTGAACAATTATGATGGCTCTAACTTTCCTTGCATGGATGCAGAATTGATGGAAAAACCGAAAGCTCAGAACGCTAGAAGTTGATAATTGGATGTTGATGAAGGCTGTCTTGAAGAACAAGAGAATAATTGCATGGGTTTGGACGAAAACTGAGATATGTGAGTTGATAAGTGGATGTTGATGAAGGCTGTCTCAAAGGCAAATATTCTGGATATGACAAGTTGAAGAAGAACACTTGGACGCAGGGCCGACTCAATATTTTTATTACGGCGAGATTTTTTTTTTTGGCTTTATAGCTTGAATTTTCTGAGTTTTTTTATTGAATAAATTTGGGCAATTCTACAAAATAGCACAAAAAAACTAAAAGTTCCCAAATTTAGCACCCAAGGGTGAAAATCACAAATATAGCACCAATTTTGATAATATTAGCACAAATTTAATATAAAAATGACTTATAATCATTTCCTAATGGGAAAAAATTAAACCCTAAATTGGAAATAGTGAACCCAAACATAATGTTTAATTCTATTTTAAATTTATTTTTGGTAAATAAGTATTTTAAAATAATTAATTGTGCTATTTTTAGTATTTTAAATTTAGGGTGCTAGTTTTGGGACAAAAAATATTTTTTGTGCTATTTGAGGGTATTTCTCAATAAATTTTTTAAATTTTCTTATATTAATTTTTTTTTTTTTTATGAAAACCAAAAAATGCATATTAATTTTTTTACGGATCTTTTAAATTACTTTTTTAATCTAATTTTTCATATTTTTAAAGAGCTTTTAATTTAATGAGATACGAGATTAGGCTCCAGGCCGTCGCACCCGGTGTCCCCCTTCTTAAACCGCCCTTGCTAGGTTGGTGACACGTGCCCTTATTAGCATTGAACTAAGATTTATTAGTATACATATAACGTATACCTTGTTTACTTCTCTTGCATGAAGAGTTTGTTAAATAACGGTTTGTGAAACAATATGTATGTCCAAAAAAACGCGCGAATACTAACCTAATTTTATATAATATAAGAGATGTAAATTGATTTTAAAAAATCCCAAGTTTAGAAATAATGATGATGCACTAATAATGAAACTCCCACTAATCATGATGCTCTAGTTAAATTATTGGGCAATAAATCATAGATTTTGCAATTACTCTAAAATAAAGTCCCATAAAAAGGTAATTAATGTGTAATTGAATCATTTTTAAGGGAGATGCGAGCAATTGACCTTAGCTTGACCAGAGAAAAAAGAAAAGAAAAGAAAACGAAATGAAAAGAAAAAGAAATTACTTCGTTGGAGAGGCAAACGCAAAAGCTCTGGGAAAAAGAAGCAAAAAGCAGCCAACTCACAAGTTTCTTCCTTCTTTGACCATGGCGGACGGTGAAATCGGCGACGATTTCTGCTCACTTGACTGCGATGCAGATGCTTCTGACACTCACCTCTCTTCTTTTTCTTCTTCTTTTGCTTCTTCTTCTTCTTCCTCTTCTTTCTCTTCTTCCTACTCGGCCGCTGGGGTTGAAGTTGGCGCTTGTACGGATGATCCCTCAGCCAAATTCGAGAAAGACCCTAGAAAAATAGCCAGGAGGTTTGATTCTCCTTTTTTCACATCTTGAATTTTCTTCAGTTTGTTTGCTTCCGCGATTCTGTTTCCGTACACTTTCGTATTTGGCTAGTATTATTTTTTCAGATTCTGTTGATACATCTGTTGCAGCTGCATGTTATCCGAAAAAAGTTGATCGGATCGTCTTGGTTACAGAAGAAAAACGGAGATTCTCAAACGAATTTCCTGTTGATTGTGCTGAAACTCTTTTTGAGGGCTCAACGATTTTTTTTTGCTTTCTGAAGGTATCAGCTGGAGCTGTGCAAGATTGCAATGGAGGAGAACATTATCGTATATCTGGGAACAGGTTGTGGGAAGACTCACATTGCAGTGATGGTTATATATGAGCTTGGCCACTTGATTCTTAGCCCTAAGAAAAGTGTTTGTATATTTCTTGCTCCCACTGTGGCTTTGGTCGAACAGGTAAGAGGATACTTCCTCTTGATTACATCAGTGTTTAATGGAGCTGATTGTTGCGGATTGATTAGATTCGTTTCTTTCTTCAAGTTCACATGTTTTAACTCTCTTGAGTTTGTTGTTTTTTACAGCAAGCCCAAGTCATAGCAAAGTCTATCAACTTCAAAGTTGCAACACATTGTGGCGGAAATCGGACTGTGAATAGCCATTCCGACTGGGAGAGAGAGGTTTCGGAGAATGAGGTGATTTCCCTGTTTCCTGATTGTCTTTCTATCCTTTTAACCCTATAAGTCTCATTAAGTTGATTGTTAATTCCATTTTGCATTTTAAGTGGGAACCATTGGTTTGACCTCTGCGATCATTTTGCATGTTTCCTGCAGGTTCTCGTTATGACCCCACAAATACTTCTGCATAACTTACAGCACTGTTTCATCAGGATGGAGTGTATTTCGCTTCTAATATTGGATGAGTGTCACCATGCTCAAGAACAAAGCAACCATCCTTATGCACAAATCTTGAGGGTATCTTTCTCCACATTCTTGGTATATGGTGTCTGAAATATTTGTGACATATAACCAACCTTTAGGTGCTTCACTTTGTTGCAAATGCAGGGTTTTTATAAAACAGAAGGTTTACAACGACCTCGTATATTTGGAATGACTGCATCTCCAGTTGTTGGCAAAGGTAGGCCCCATTTTTCTAATGTTAATGCCGGATTCCAAGCCCATTGCTGTCCAAGAAATTCATTATGAAATGAAAATCATTCTCTATAAGAATAAGAGAAACTTGTAGGCAGATTTTTTTATAGTTTAAATTTCCATTTTCTGATTTTCTTAGGTTTAAGCTCAGCATCTCTTTAAAACGGTGACTGTGATAAGCCTTCACCTAGCAAGAAGGAACATATGTTCCGTAGAAATTATATAGCAAGAGAATTAGCTCTTATATTGGTTTCCTTTTGTTTTTTTTTCCTCTTTTGGTTGTGAGGTTTGTCGTGATCTCAATAATAGCTGCGACCTTTGATCATATTCGTTCTATACATGGTCCAGCTTTTGACAGATCTACCTACTTTTCAGGGTCTTTTCAATCAGAGAATTTATCGAAAAGCATAAACAGCCTTGAAAAATTGCTCAATGCCAAGGTGTGCTGGTTCTTAAATTCCCTATTTTCATTGAGGTTGACTGTTGGCAGAAAAACTTAAAAGCACAATTCTCTACCTTAGAAGTGGAAATTCTAATTTGTATTTTTGGTATTTCGGTATGCAAGATATTTTTCCTAGGCATGATTGATGCCAGCTAATTTATTTTAAGCCCTGTCACGCTGTGTTTATTTGGGTGATACCAAAGTAGAATTAAAACTCTGCTAATGCTTGGATCTTTTATTTGGTATTGTCTGCATGTCTAAAGCAGAAATATCTGTCTCATGGTTGAATTCATACTAATGTTCTTACATTCAGTTTGCCTTTCCGAACAATGTTCTAATATTTCCCCTTTTCTTTTCCGTGATCTGAAAGGTTTACTCAGTGGAAAGCAATACCCAGCTGGATGGTTTTGTTTCATCTCCTATAGTGAAAGTATATTATTATCAGTCAGCTATGAGTGAAGCATCTCAATCGACCAGCATATATGAAAACATGCTGAATGACATCAATCAGCGGGTAGTTTAATGTGTCTCATAACTCTTTTTACTCACTGTGCCATCATATATGATAACATGCTGAAGGATATATGAGCTGATATTTCTTCCTGACATGAACAGTGCTTGGCATCACTTAAGCAGCAGATTGATACCTATCCAACACAGAGCCTCTTAAATATGAAAAAGCTTCTCAAAAAGACTCATGATAATCTCATATATAGTCTGGTGAATCTTGGACTCTGGGGAGCAATACAGGTAGACATTTCATACTAAACCAATTTATAGATTTGGTATCAGAATTTGGTTTCAGCTATTTTTTTCCCAGGCTCCTTACATGGTGTATTGATTACTTGTATTTCCTGGTTTCTTCAATGTTTTACCAAGCAGCTGATTATATGTTTTAGGGTACAGTAAAAAACACAATTGCCAACTATATTTAACTTTGCATTAGTAGTGTCCTATATCGAGGTCAAAGACTACACCGACTGGCATTAGATTCCTTAGGAGTACAATAGGGGCAGAAAATAGAAAAGAAATAAGGGTTTCTTTTGGATGCTCGCTGAATGCTGTGGATAATTTCTAATTCCCCAACTGTATAAAAGTTCGTAGATAAAAATTCTCGGCAAGGTTCCAAGCATTTTTCTTTAATTTATGACGACCATTTTAATTCGATATGTAAAAACCTTACGTCTAGCAAAAATGATACTCTCTATGTTGTTTCTTGTTTGTGTCATATGTGTCTTAATTCATGCTGTGGCCTGCTAATGTTTCTTCTCTTCGTTTATTGGAGGCTGCTAGAATCCAATTGAATAGTGACCATAATGTACAAGAAGAGCCTGTGGAAGAGAATCCTAAGGCAAAGATATGTGATACATATCTTTCTCTGGCTGCCGAAGTCCTTTCTTCCGATGTTGCTAAAGGTAGGATGACATAGTATCCTAGTGTGTGTTTTTTACTGAACATTAATTTTTTCTTCCAATACCCATGTAGAAACTGACACATTTTTCATTGCACATGTTTTTTCGGAGTTGCAACTTCTGAGATTTTTAGTTATATTCTGAACTGTATTTGTTATTTTCATGTGAATGCCCTATTGAACAAGCCATTGATTGCCTCATTATTTGTTCTGTCTTTAATGTGGTTGTAGATGAGAATGCATCTGAACTCCTCAGCGTAGCAGCGTTGAAGGAACCATTTTTCTCTAGAAAGCTATTACAATTGATTAAAATCCTTTCGGCATTCAGGTTGGTACTTGAGAAAGGTGACAGAGTCTTGGAATGATTTTGACTGAATATTCCATAAAGCATGTGTATAAAGTAAAGAAATGAATGAATTGTCCTTGCCTTTATCGAGTGGTCACTTAACCAAAACCCATACTGAATATGCGTGTTCTCATTGGTATCATCTGCCTTAAAGATGACAAGCGTACTTTATTTGAGAAAGTCTAGTCCACACTAAACAGTCTTTCATCTTTACTTTTTCTAGTTTTTTCTACGACTGAGAAACCTAGAAGATAGAGCTTTATAGGTACACGAGAAAATTGCCTACCATCAGTAGATCTCTATTCAGAAGTCAGAATATGGCCTTTCCTGAGTAAACAACTTCCAGCTCTTAATTCACCTTCAAAAAGACATTAAATATTTCTATATGAAAATGGTTGTTGTTATTGTCCACTGGATCCTGTGAAATCTTGATTGCTTTTCCTTGCATCGTGCTGGATTCAAATGTCATACTCATGAGTGCATTTTGAAAGAGAAGCCAATGGTATATTTTGCAGTAAGCTTCATTTTTTTATTTTTTCAGGATAGAGCCACACATGAAGTGTATAATATTTGTCAATCGGATTGTGACTGCAAGAACGTTGTCATGCATACTAAATAATTTGATACTTCTAGAGTCTTGGAAGTCTGATTTCCTTGTTGGACTTAGTTCTGGACTGAAGAGCATGTCAAGAAAGAGTATGAAGACAATTCTTGAACGGTTCCAATCTAAAGAGGTGATACTTTAGCCACCTTTAAACCTATAGCTAGTATTGGGCGATTCCTGTACTTTATATGCCTACACACATAATAAATAAACAAAGATACATACAAACACCCATTTGGATATACATGTATTTTCTAGGGTCAATCTTCAAGCCATTTCCGACTAACTTCTAGAGATTCCTCTTCTTGTTCCAGCTCAATCTACTGGTTGCCACTAAAGTTGGCGAAGAAGGTCTTGATATTAAGACATGCTGTCTTGTGATCCGTTTTGATTTACCAGAGACTGTTACCAGCTTCATACAGTCCAGAGGCCGTGCTCGAATGCCCGAGTCTGAATATGCTTTTCTAGTGGACAGGTGTGTAGGAATGAAAAGATGATAAGGCCATAATTATAAGTGCGGTTCTCCTCTCTACGCAATAAACATTGTTTTTTTCTTTCATGATTCAGGGGAAACGAGAAAGAGATGGATCTGATTGAAAATTTTAAAGTAAATGAAGATCGAATGAATCTGGAAATTACGTCCAGAACGTCAGAGGAAACTTGTCCTATTCTTGATGATGAGGTATACAGAGTTCATGAGACAGGAGCTTGGATAAGTGGTGGAAGTAGCATCTCCCTTCTCTATAAATATTGTTCTAGGCTTCCACATGATGAGTAAGGCTTCCAATTTTCTGTTGGTGCTTTTTGTGTTCACCTTCCACAGTAAATGGGAGCGAGCTAGTTTTCGTCATAATTGAATTTCCATTTGCCACATTTTGTTCCCTCAGATTTTTTCAGCCCAAGCCAGAGTTTCAATTCAAACCTGTTGACGAATTTGGTGGAACTATCTGTCGCATAATTTTACCTGCTAATGCTCCTATAAGTGAAATCGTCAGTTCACTACTACCTTCGATTGAAGCTGCTAAAAAGAATGCGTGTCTAAAGGCTGTGTATAAGTTGCACAACTTGGGTGTACTTAACGATTTTCTGTTGCCAGATTCAAAGGATGAAATTGTGGAGGAATTGTCAGATGAGGAATTTGATTTTGATAAAGTTGAAGGTGCATAAAGGGTTCAGTTATAGATCTAAGTTGTTTATGCTGTTCACTCGTTATGTAACGACGATTTCTTTATTTCATGCTAGGTGAAGGCTGTTCACGAGGTGAACTGTATGAGATGCTTGTTCCTGACTTGTTTAAACAAAAGTGGGATTCATCAAAGAGTGGTGTCAATCTTCATTCTTACTACATTAGGTTTGTGCCTCATCCCGCGGATAGGATCTACAAAAAGTTTGGTATCTTCATGAAGTCACCTCTTCCCATTGAGGCTGAGACTATGGATTTCGATCTTCACCTTGCTCATCAAAGATCTGTTAGTGTGAAGATTTTTCCAGCTGGAGATGCCGAATTCGACAACAATGAGGTATTGAGCTTTTAATTAGATTAAAAAAATGAACTAGATGAACGTATCTAATTTGATATGTTTATGCAGATAAGGCTAGCGGAGCTTTTCCAGGAGGTTGCGCTGAAAATTCTTTTTGAACGGCGGGAGCTCATTCCGGAATTTGTTCCCTTAGGGCTGCAAGACTCTTTTAGAACAAGAAAATCTACGTTCTACCTTCTTCTTCCAATTAGTCTGCATGATGCAGAAAGTGTTATATCTGTAGATTGGGTGGCTGTCAGAAGCTGCTTGTCATCACCAATCTTTAAGGCTCCATCTGATTTAGTGGAAGATATAGTTCCTCCTATGGGACCTCATTTAAAGCTTGCAAATGGCTGCTGGAAAACTGATGATGTGAAGAACAGCGTGGTTTTTGCGACCCACAAAAAACAATTTTACTTTGTCACTGATATCTGTCATGGAAGAAATGGTTTCAGTCCTGTTAAAAAATCAAGCACTGAAAGCCATTTGGAGAGCATATCTAATTCGTAAGCTATTAAACTACTACTATTCAGTGATTGTTCGATTGCAACTTTTCGCAGGGAGGTCATGTGTTCTGCTTTTTCTTTCTTGTCTCTCTCTAGATTGTTTTTGTTATAATGTTCTTTTCCCATTATAAAATTGGTTGGGACTTGAAACTTTAGTATCACATGATTTTTTTCTGAGTTTAAGAACTTTCTTATTTTTATTCGCGATACCAGGTATGGCGTGGAACTCAAGCATCCTGTACAACCACTCTTGCGTTTGAAACCACTTTGTTATGTTCGCAACTTGCTTCACAATCGCAAGCTGAAGAATTTGGGTAGATTTTCTTAACTGATTTTTGTATATTACAAATTTCTTGTGCATGTACATGTACACACAGCACACCCTTGTATACTCTAATTGTTTACCATTCTCACATTGCCAACAAACAGAACCGCTTGAACTTGAGGAATATTTCATAGAGATTCCTCCCGAGCTTTCTCAGTTAAAGATAAAAGGATTATCTAAAGACATTGGAAGTTCGTTATCCTTGCTACCATCAATCATGCACCGTGTGGAGAATTTACTTGTGGCTATCGAACTGAAACACATGCTGTCTGCTTCTATCCCTGAGATAGCTGAAGTTTCTGGTCACAGAGTAATTTCATTGCACTTGATAACCCATTTTGCTTGATTTTCCTAAAATCTGTTAATATTTGATCCGTTAACGATCGAGTGAATTGGTGGTATAGGTACTTGAGGCGCTCACAACGGAGAAATGCCAGGAGCGCTTCTCTCTTGAAAGGCTTGAGGTGCTCGGTGATGCATTCCTCAAGTTTGTTGTTAGCCGACACCTATTTCTACACCATGATAGGCTTGATGAAGGAGAGTTGACTCGGAGACGCTCAAATGTTGTTAACAATTCCAACCTGTTTAGGCTTGCAATCAGGAGAAATTTGCAGGTCTCAGAAAATTCTTATAAAAACTTCGGTGGCGGGTACATTTTAAAGCTGTTTTGAACCGTTATTGCTGCACAAAACGCAAGTACTGATCTGGTGCATAAAGCGCCATCAGAACCCTTGCCTTTGAACATTGAATATCTTTTCAGTTACATATGTTCGAAACAAATCTCTTAGATAGAAGTCGACTGAGATCAATTCAATTACTTCTAGTTTTGGATAATATTTAACCTCAGCCTTTTCCCAGGTTTACATCCGTGATCAAGCATTCGATCCTACACAGTTCTTTGCATTTGGCCATCCATGCAGAGTAACTTGTGACGAGGTAGTGATGAAAGAGGTTCATTCCTTGGATAAGGGTCCTGGGCTTCTGGAATCAAATACTGGTGAAATCAGATGTAGCAAAGGCCATCATTGGTTGCACAAGAAAACAATTGCTGACGTGGTTGAGGCTCTTGTGGGAGCTTTCTTAGTTGACAGTGGCTTCAAGGGGGCCATTGGATTTCTTAAATGGATTGGTATAAATGCTGATTTTGAGTCCTTGCAAGTAAGAGATGCTTGTGCTGCAAGCAAGCGCTACATGCCACTCACTACTCGCTTTAATTTGGCGTCCCTTGAAAACCAGCTTGGCTATAAGTTCCTCCACAAAGGTCTACTTCTACAAGCCTTTATCCATCCATCTTACAACAGGCATGGAGGAGGCTGCTACCAGGTATTATTTTTTGTTTCCTTCTTATTTTTCATTTCTCCCTTTGATATCCATCTATGGTAAAACAAAATTTTCTAATTGGGGGTCTGCAGAGATTGGAGTTTCTTGGGGATGCTGTTCTGGACTACTTGATGACGTCCTATTTTTTCACAGTCTTCCCGAAGCTGAAACCTGGTCAACTGACCGATCTAAGATCGCTGTCAGTAAATAATAAGGCGCTTGCAAATGTTGCTGTCAGTTTTTCGCTAGAGAGATTTCTATTTTGCGAATCTATTTATCTCCATGAAGCTATAAAGGATTATACCAACTTTGTGGCAGCGTCACCATTGGCAAATGGACCATCTGAAGGTCCAAAATGCCCAAAGGTGTGTTTGGATCTTCCTTCCATATGCGTCTATTTTGTATTTTAGTGTGTTTTGGTGGAACTTGTGATAATTCGTTGAAGTTTTGTTCAGAACTTGTCTTGTTTGATAATGCTAAAACAAATGCTTCATATAATGTGGATATATTAGTGGAAAGACTAATATAGTTATTATATATTTATGCAGGTTCTTGGTGACTTGATAGAATCCTTTTTGGGGGCTGTTTTCCTCGACTGTGGGTTCAACTTGAATCATGTCTGGAGAATAATGCTATCATTTCTAGATCCAATCAAAAACTTGTCTAACCTGCAGATTAGTCCTGTGAAGGAACTGCTTGAATTTTGTCAGTCTTACAAGTGGGATCGGGAGATATCAGTGACGAAGAAGGATGGTACTTTTTCTGTTGAATTAAAAGTGACCAAGAAAGGTTCTTGCCTTACAGCTTCTGCCACTGGTCGGAACAAAAGAGAGAGCACAAAAAAGGCTGCACAGCTGATGATTACAAATTTGAAGGTATTCAAAGTCAAAAGAAACTGTTGTCACGAATTTGTTAAATTGATGTGATGTATTTCTATCTTTAGCTACCTAGTGTTCAATTTTGTAACTGGTTCTTTAAGAAATTCTTTGTGTAATTTATCCGCAGGCTCATGAGCACATAAAAACCTCCAATCCGTTGGAGGATGTTCTGAAGAATAGCTTCCGAAATGAAGCTACACTGATTGGCTACAATGAAGAGCCTATAGATGTTGTGGATCTTGATGGGCTGGACGTTGAAAACCTGAAACTCCAAGAAACTTTTGACGAGGATCTTGAAACTGAGAGAAAGACTAGTGAAACAAGCAGCTCATACTTCATCAGACGAGTTCTCACTCGGGCACCATCTGAAAAAGAAGACAGCCTTACTCAAAAGACCATCAGAGAAGCAGGTATTTAGATGGACAACTTAGAAGTTAAAAGATTGGATGTTAATTCCTGTCTATTTATCAGGAGACTGTAAACTTGGTGCAGTATATATCTTGACTTATTGATTCTATTACTACAGGTAGATCGAGTATCAAAACCGCAAAATCCCTCTTGCGCGAAACATGTGTTGCCAACTGTTGGAAGCCACCAAACTTCGTATGTTGCGAGGAGGAAGGACCAGGCCACCTGAAATCGTAAGTAAATTGATCAAACACTGCTAGATCTCTAAATTTGAGCGAGCTAGAAACTTAATCTAAAAGGGTCAGTTATTGGATTTAAGTTCATCAGTTGTGTTCATGTTGACAGATTCACCTATAAGGTAATCCTGGAAGTTGAAGATGCCCCCAATATGACATTGGAGTGTTATGGTGAGGCTAGGCCAACTAAGAAATGTGCAGCAGAGCAGGCTGCTCAAGCTGCTATTTGGTGCCTCGAGCATAGTGGATTCCTTCGCTGATGATCTCGAGTGGCTATATCTCTGATAGAAAGAGAGGTTACCGGTGTTCAAGAAAGCTTTAGGCGCTAATCGGGGGCTGATACAACACCTAGCGCCTAGAACGCCTAATCGGGGTCTAGGCGATTCTTAGGCGGTTTAGGCGTATACAAGATAAATCAATATATTAGACATATTTTTATAGACAACAACATATAAAGTACCATATTTAACTCATAAATAATAAAATTTAAATATTATAAATTTTTAAATAGATTCAAAATTCAAATTACACACAAAAATTAAAAAAAATTTTATAAATAAGAAAAAAACTAAAACATTAACAAATATCATATATTTGAATTAGACAAAAACAGTCATTTGAAAAATCCAAATGTTAAATTATAAATGAGAATTAGACAAACACATTCATTTTATTCATAAAAATACCATATAAACTTTTATAACCATGTATTTATGAAATCAAATTTTATAAATCTAATTCTATGTAGTTAAAAATTCAAAAATTACTCTGTACAAAAAAAAAATGTTAACTGATTAACAATTTTTGTTGAACCGTCTAGAGCCGCCTAAGACCGCCTAGAGCCGTCTAGGACGCTTAGGCGGCCGCCTAGAGCCGTCTAGGACGCCTAGGCGGCCGCCTAGATCGTCTAGTAATACCGCTTAATATCAACGCCTAGGAAGTAATCGCCACGGTCTATGGACGTCTAGCGCATAGGAGAATGTATGAGTAACTTGTACTGGAGGAGATGAGATTGTTGCAATTTTTTTCACTCAACTCCAATCACAAGAAAGAGAACTATCTGAGTGTGAAATAAAAATAGAAGAAGAAAAGTACAAGTAAAATATGGAGCAAGCTCTCATATTTAAACACGACATGAGACTCTCCAAGAACATGCAAAACCATCTTTCTGTCATCACTGCCTCTCCCTTTCACCACCTTCATCTCTACCTCCAGTTCTCTCTTCTCCATCTCCATGATGGCCATTGTTGCTGTTTCTTCAGCCATTTGAAGCCTTTTCTCTGCTTTCTTTTTCCATATCTCGAGCTCTATTGTTTTCTCTTTTGCCTTAAGAGCTTCTTTGCAGGCGACGTGGTACATTTCCATTGTCTCCGTCAGCTCTTTCTTCAGCCTTCTATTCTCAGCCTCGGCGTCATCCATTGGTGGTAGTGGGGCAGCTAATGTACAGTTCTTTTCATCGGAAGGACTATTTAGATAGATCGAAATCTTGGATTTCTCATCATCCAGACCAGAGAATCTAGGAATCTCCAACATGTGTGGAGCCCCAAGTTTCTCATAGAAGGAGAGAACCGAACTATCTGTACTGATCCGGTCACTAATGTTCACAGTAGAATCTGTGTCAAGGGATGAGAACTCCTCAAAGAAAACGTCGTCGTCTCTTGATAATGACCTGTCAAAATCCAAGAGAGCCAACCAATTCAAGTCCATTAACAAGTTTAATCTCAGGGCATCAAACATAGTGTTACGGGTTTATGGTAGATTACATCTCAGAGGGAGCCTCATCGGTATTGCTGAGTGGTGACAATGGTGCAGTCCCTGAAGAAGGAGATGGCAATGATTGAGGTAAAGGCCGAGTGGCTGACCGTACACTTGATAGTCTTCCCTTTGATATGACTAAGACAGTGCAGAAGTCTGGAGCCCATCTCATCACATTACTTGGAATGTCATCAACCTTGAATAGCCTTCAAATCATGATCATCCAAAACCATTCTAGAGAATCTCAGTACAAGATTCTTGGGTTTATTATGCCAAGTCAAAACAGATTAACAAATTATAGGAAATAAGTTTGTGACCTTGTAATGCTCTTCTTCAACGAGGCCCCTAGCAAGAATGTAGAAATACAGTTCTGGCTAATATATTCGATCAATGCTTTCGCCACATCCTGATCTTCAAGCAAAACTACTTCGCTTTGTATCTGAGAATAGACATTAATCAGAGAGACGTGAAGACAGGTAAAAAGAGAAGAAGAAAGTAGACCGCATACTTACATTTTGTCGCATACAAAGACAACGCATTGGAAGAAACTGAGTGCTTCGTTTATCACTGTTTTGTCTTTCAGACAATTCATCATCTGTATAAGGTCCATTTGCACTCATAGCAGATCTTTGGATGACATGAACAAATTTTATTGTTACGCCTCGGGGTATATAATGTTCCACAGCCCATTTAAGAACTTGGCAGCTTGTTTTATCTCTGTCGACTGCAATAGCTATAGGCCCTTCCCTTACTTCATTTCTCTCCATATTTCCTCTAAAATCTGAGATCATTGCCACTCAAGAAAATGTAATCCTGGCAAGTTATGTACTGAGAAATTTAAAGACCTCATTCTGCGATTTGAAGGAGCTAGGATAGATCAGTTAATACACTCAAATTTTATCAATGAACATGTCACTGGTTCTTGGAGAAGAAGAAAAAAAATGAGACATCCAATTACCAGGAAGACAGAGGAATGTGAGTGGAGGCAATATGAGATTTGCAAAGACTTAAAAAGAATTGTAGAGAAACAAAATATTAAAAACTAGAGCCCTTCCACTTTGGGAGGAGAACCGTATCTTGCTAAAAATAGAACTGTTATCAACAAGAGTTAATGCAGGGACAAAACTAACTCCAGGCCAGAATTTTTTTGCTAATTAACTAACAAAGAACTACCAGCAGCAAGTTGGAAACAGCATCATGAAACAAATTATTGAAGAACGGCTGCAAATTTCCATGCCCGTTCTGAAAACAGATCTGTTGATAACTGACGTCGAAGATATCACACATATATATGTAAAATTGGTTCAATCGTCAAAGGCGTCAAAGGTGTGTGTATTTTGGCATTGTTCCAGAAAAATATGGTCTCTTTACGTGACGATGGATCAGTTGGATAATCTTCCAGATTCATACAAAGTCCAAATTCCTCGCTAGCCGTCTATCAAGGTATATGTATCAACCACACATCCGAATGTCACGAGATGAGGGAGAGAATTAATCCGAATCAAGCATTCTCCAAAAATTCTATGAAATATGTTTGTTGAATAGATAGCAGGTAGATACGTGATTGGAAACAGCTCACAATGCCAAGCACCTACTTCTCTATTGGTTTTAATAACTTCTTCAAACCACACCATCTTCCTATAAGTAGCCATCAGAGAATAAGATTATATACATAAATGGAGCACTAAGGAGTTTTCTCTTGAACAACACAGAGCAAACCCACTTTTCACCAAAGCACGACAATGATCCCAAGTCCTATAATCATCATACGGAAGAGAAGCTCGGAGCATCCCAGCAATAGTATCTCACAAGAGTATCTCAACACTTAATTTCTTTTAATTATTGGTATTAAACTAGACTGTAATCCCGAAAATGGTATAATTTCTGAATTTTAATAGAATTTAATTTTATTCTGATTAAAAAAAAGAATTATTTTTAATTTCGACCATTTTAAGTTTATTTTGCTTAATTACATTTTTTTTTATAAAAATCCAAAAAAAAAATTGAAATAAGTTGCCATTGAGCTCTAGATACAGATACAGCCTTGTAGGTAGCGACGGGCGCATGTTAGCCTGAGGCAAGAAGAAACAGACAAACAAGAAAACAAAACCAAAAGAAAATCGGGCATCTTCTTTGTTTGTTATCCTAAACCTACCCTTTGTCTTACCTCGATCCTCTCTCTCTATCACCAACACTGTCGCCAACACAAGGTCTCTCCGATTTTCTCATTCAATCTGCCTGATTCCAATATCTCTGTTTCGTCTCCTTCAATTATTTTCTTCTTCTTTGATTTCACAACAATTTTGTGTGGTAGAGGTTCTGACTCTGCTCTTCTTATCGTTGGAATTTCTTATCTCTATATTTTGGTCTGATTCGTCTTTGTAGGTTGACCCAACAATTTCACTCAGTATTTTTTCATTTGACTGATTGCGATTCTTTGGTTGTTGTGTTCCAATGAGAGAACATATGTTCATGGAATTTGGGTTCCGTTTTTAGCTTATAAAGATGCATTTGAAGGCTTTGCCATTATTTCCCTACACAACTGAAGGTGTTTTGCAGCTGTGTTAGCCTTTGCCATTATCATCTTCTTAGCTACGACTTCTTTGTTGTTTACCAAGTGAACAAGATTCCCACTTATGAATAATGCCTAAGACAAAAATTGTTGGCCTCTAAAGCATCTCCTTGCTGTGCAGGTAGAATGAAAGGCTTCAAAGACTGGGTTTTCGCTCTATCCAACTCAATGGCATCATCTAGACCACTTTCGGGGAGTGACCCTTTTTTCCGAGAGAATGAAGAACAGGATAACCAGTGTATGATATCTCTCTTCTTTCCTCATATCCTTTCTTAGTCTCCTGCTTTATGGGTCTATATTTTACAATGAGAACGACATTCTTGGATGGGTGTGGATTTATTATTACCTCTTACACCCTAACTCGAGGCACTTCCTATGGTTTACATTAATTTGCTTCTGAAGATTTCATTGCTTTTTAGAATTGAATTGAACTTTGCTTTCTGATACTTTAGCCAATTGCTTACACAATCCAAATTGATCCTTCTCAAATGTCTCTCTTCTTGCTGTTTTATGTTTTCTTTGACTAAAATCTTTCAATTATCTTTAGCTCAACGCCCTGCTTTACCAGAACCAGTGGCACGCTCGGAAACACCATGTTCAACCAGTGGCGATGTAGAAATTCAGCTTCCTCTCTCTCAGCAGCAAGTTCCACTTGAAAGCTTGTACCAGCCAAGTTTTGATCTTAACGAGAAGAAACATAATCCACTAGCAAAGATTGGTGACCTCCAAGTACAGTTTTTACGTCTTGTTCAAAGGTTTGGGCAGTCACAGAATAATATTCTAGTCTCCAAGGTTTTGTATCGGGTACACCTTGCAATGCTGATACGAGCTGAGGAATCTGAACTGAAAACAGTAAAACTTAGGCAAGATAGGGCCAAAGCGTTAGCGAGGGAGCAAGAATTATGTGGCATACCGGAATTGGATTTCTCACTTCGAATCCTTGTCCTGGGGAAAACAGGTGTCGGCAAGAGTGCAACCATAAACTCTATTTTTGGTCAGTCCAAAAGTGAAACTGATGCTTTCCGACCGGCCACAGATCGGATAGAAGAGGTTATGGGAACTGTTAGTGGAGTTAAAGTAACCTTTATTGACACCCCTGGTTTTCAGCCACCGTCAGCTTCTAGCACAAGAAAAAACCGAAAGATTCTGTTCTCTATTAAGAGATACGTTAAGAAGCGTCCACCTGATGTAGTTCTTTACTTGGACCGCCTTGATATGATAGACATGCGATATAGTGATTTCCCCCTCCTGAAACTTATAACTGAAATCTTGGGTGCAGCTATATGGTTAAACACGATACTTGTAATGACGCATTCTTCAATTGCTTCAGAAGGACGTAATGGACAATCTATGAACTACGAGTCATATGTTGGCCAACGCATGGATGTGGTTCAGCACTATATACATCTGGCTGTGTCTGATACGAAACTAGAAAATCCTGTGCTGTTAGTTGAGAATCATTCAAGCTGTAAAAAGAATACTGCGGGAGAGTATGTTCTTCCAAACGGACTGGTATGGAAGCCTCAGTTTATGTTTTTGTGCGTTTGTACCAAAGTTCTTGGCGATGTCCAGTCTCTACTGAGGTTTCGTGACAGCATTGGCCTGGGACAGCCAAGCAGTACCCGAACTGCTTCCCTTCCTCATCTTCTTTCGGTTTTTCTGCGCCGTCGCTTATCATCAGGTGCAGATGAAGCAGAGAAAGAGATAGACGAGCTTCTGAATTCGGACTTAGAGGAGGAAGATGAGTATGACCAGTTGCCTGCAATTCGGATACTTGGGAAATCTCGATTTGAGAAACTGTCAAAGTCTCAGAAGAATGAGTATCTCGATGAGCTTGATTACAGGGAAACCCTTTATCTGAAGAAACAATTGAAGGAAGAATGCCGAAGACGATGGGATGAAAAGCTAATTGAAGAGGAAAATCTCAACAATGACACCGAACAAAGTGACCAATCAGCTGTTCCACTGCCTGAGATGGCGGGTCCAGACAGTTTTGATTCAGATTTTCCGGCACACAGATACAGATGCATTGCGACAAGTGACCAGTGGCTGGTGAGACCTGTCTATGATCCCCAAGGTTGGGATCGCGATGTGGGTTTTGATGGAATAAATATTGAGACAGCTGCAAAAATAAAAAGGAATCTATTTGCTTCAGCTTCAGGACAGGTGAGCAGAGACAAGCATCGTTTCACCATCCAATCTGAGACTAATGCAGCTTTTACTACAGACTCTAGAGAACAGACATTCTCTGTAGCTGTTGACCTCCAATCATCAGGGGAAGATCTGGTCTACTCGTTTCAAGGCGGCACAAAGCTAAAAACTTTTAAGCACAACACAACCGATCTTGGAGTCGCTTTGACATCTTTTGGTGGGAAGTACTACATGGGCGGAAAGCTTGAGGATACCTTATTGGTTGGGAAGAGGGTGAAGTTAACGGTGAATGCAGGTCAGATGAAGGGTTCAGGGAAAACAGCACATGGCGGGAGCTTTGAAGCTTGTATCAGAGGGAGAGATTACCCGGTGAGAAACGAGCAAATCGGTCTTACAATGACAGCTCTGTCTTTCAACCAAGAGCTTGTCTTGAACTGGGGTTTACAGACTCAGCTTAGACCAACCAGGGATACGAACATAGACGTCAACATAAACATGAACAATAGGAAAATGGGGAAGATGAACGTGAAACTCAACAGCTCTGAGCACTGGGAGATTGCATTGATCTCAGCGTTTACGATTTTCAAGGCTTTATTACGGCGGAAGAAAGTTGCGAGTGAAACGACAAAGGAAAATGAAGAAGAGTTGTGAGTTTTTTTCTTTTTTCCTGATTTCCCTCTAAATTTATAGGTCAAGAAAATATATTTTGGACATATGAATAGATAACCGATGTGTACAAGAGATGTAAGAGATGTTTGGAAGACAAAACAGGAATCACATACTCATCTCCTTCCATTGTTCTAATGTTATACGCTCGATTTGTTGGTCTAGTGTCATGTTTTATGTGATCGTTAGAACTTATGGCTCTCGAATATGCTGTCAAAAAGCTTGGGCCAAAATATTAAAAATTTGGGTGTACAGGCCCAAGTAAGTAGATCGGCCAGATACTAAGAGGTCTATTAGGGTTTAAATACACACACTATTTATTTAGCTACCCCTTCTTCGTCTGCAGCGCAGAGAAACCCTAAGAGGCGACAATGGGTACGTTTTCTCCTCGATTTCTATCCGGTGGATCTCGTTTCTTCTTTTCTGTATTGAATCTTTTGATGCTAGATTCTGAAACGGAACATGGTTTTTGTTAGGTATTTCTCGTGACTCCATTCACAAGAGGCGTGCCACTGGAGGCAAGCAGAAGAAATGGAGGAAGAAGCGAAAGTAAGTTTTACTCTTTTTTCATTGTTCAGATCTCTTTCGATTTATTTTCTGCTCTGCTTGTGTTTGTGTTAATGTTTTCCGAAGCTCTGTTTTCAAACGCTTAAGAAACTGTTGAACAAGGAAGTGAAACATTAAGTCATCCGATGTCGTGATCTGTTAATCCGAATGTTTGCCTTAATAGACATCTGTCCAAAATATTGATGTAAAGCTTTATCTCTTAAGAATTATGAATAGTATTCTCAGGAACTCTAGTGTTGATCGTAAGCTATCATTTAATTGTTGAACCATCGTCTTGTTATGTTTCTCTGATAGTGGTTTGTTTGTTTAATTTAGTCTGTTTTGTTTCTCACAATTTTGGTGCGTCTGATTCATTTTGGTGGTACGCTTCTGGTTTGTAAAGTTTGTGTTTGTGTTTATGAAGGTATGAGATGGGAAGGCAGCCTGCCAACACAAAGTTGTCCAGCAACAAGACAGTCAGAAGAATCAGGGTTCGTGGAGGTAATGTCAAGTGGCGTGCCTTGAGGCTTGATACCGGTAACTACTCCTGGGGAAGTGAAGCAGTTACCCGCAAGACCAGAGTCCTTGATGTGGTCTACAATGCTTCCAACAACGAGTTGGTTCGTACAAAAACACTTGTTAAGAGTGCCATTGTTCAGGTGGATGCTGCTCCCTTCAAGCAGTGGTATCTCCAGCACTATGGTGTTGAGGTTGGTCGCAAGAAGAAGAATTCTGCTAATGCCACCAAGAAGGAAGGAGAGGTGAGAACATTCTTTTCTGTTTGACTATTGAGTCCTCAACTAGTGATACTTGAGCTTTGTTAAGTTGCGTTTAGATATAAATTTACGGCAGTAGAATGAAGATTATGATACTATTCATTTGCTATGCCTTTCTATTTCAACTTAGAAAGTTAAGGTTATGTTTGTAGCAGTAGAACAAAGCTTATGATACTGTTTTATTGTTTACCATATAGGAAGCTGAAGATGCTCCAGCCCCAGCTGCTGTTACTCCTGAGGAGACGAAGAAGAGCAACCATGTCTTGAGAAAGATTGAGCAGCGTCAAGAGGGTCGCAGTCTTGATTCCCACATTGAGGACCAATTTGCAAGTGGTCGTCTGTTGGCTTGTATCTCATCAAGGCCAGGGCAGTGCGGTCGTGCTGATGGGTATTTATCTCCTGCTCCTTAATCCATTTTGCCGTGTTTGAAATCTACTGAGTTTAATTTTGTTCATGGTCTCTTTGGTGTGAAATTTTGTGCAGATACATTCTCGAAGGTAAAGAGCTAGAGTTTTACCAGAAGAAGATCCAGAAGAAGAAGGGAAAGGGTGCTGCTTAGAATTTGTTCTTCTTTGCTTTAAGCCTTTTTGTGTATCTTCAAACATGTTTTGAGTTTTCAATTTCATCTGTCTGAGAACCTATGTTTTTGGATTAGCTTTCTATGGAATTTCAGTTTTTATGCTACCATCAGATAATTTGTCCCGGATTTTTTTTGTTTTGATTTAAATTTATAATTTCACTGATCACTACTTTGTTTTACCGTATTGTCGTTTTTAATTGGCGTTTCCTATATCAGTTTGTTGTTTCTTACAAACTGAACATCTAACATCATACATAAGCTTCGAAATCATTCATTTTCAGTTATCAGAATCGTGGGTTTAAAGTTTAAACAATAACCTAACTATTAAGGAGCCACAAACTTGCAAATCTGCCTCAAACAGTATCCTCGATATATTGAAACTCCGAACCTGTTACATTGTCTATTCTCTCTTCTATATAGTTCATTAAACTTGTTGGAACACAAGTTCAAGTTCGTTGCATGTTTTTTCAGATATTCTAGCAAAATCAATACAGGTCTACAGAGATTATAAGCTATATCTACAAGTTCTTTATTTTTTTCACTACACAAATGAGTTTTGAACAATAGTAATAAGTCGGTAATATAACTACACAATTTTTATCGATTGATTCGAAACACACGAGCTTTTGACATATATATCTCCAACTAACAACACAAAGCTAACAACCGTATAAAGTTTGGTGATGGTGATGATGCCTTTGAATGCTATTTTACATTTGTTTCGGCCAAGGACAAAATAGACAGATTGTTGTCAATCGACTCAATCCCTTTGTTAAAGTGTAACTCGTTTATCAACTTTGTATATCTCTTTCCTGCCATTAATTACTCGCTATTACAACACGTCAACCACTTTGTTAATAGAGAATGATGTATATAACAATTAACAAACATTGAAGCATATGTTTCACTCATATTTCAATGTTTTATACCGTGTATTACATTATTTAACATGATGCAAATAAATTTAACGGGTTTTTTTTTTCCGATATATCATAGAATCATAACATATATCAAGCTAAGCAAATAAATAACATTCCAAAACTATGCTTTGTTCTTTGTCATATCTATCATCGGATCTATGTTGTTGTCATCAGAACAATATCATCCAATTAAGCCAATGAAACTAATTCCATTAGTTCAAAAAAAAAATCACATTAAAAAAAAAACTGAAAATATTTAGATTAACATGTTATACATAGCCGAGGAAGCCCTAGCGACCAGAGAATAAAAAAAAAAGAGATTTCGGCTCCGGTGTCCGACGCTTCATCGTCGGCATCGGGAACCTTTGTCCTATACTCCTATTGTTGGTTTGTAAATTTATCAGAGGTATACGTATTTCATCAGAAGTGGATTTCGTCAAAACAAAATTGGAGCAAAATTACATATATGATGTTGGTTTGTGGTGCTTGTTTTTATGGTTTTCAATCTCTTATAGTCTTTTGAATCTAAGTCCATCATTTAAAAGAGAAATCACTTAGATTTTAAAATTTTGGGTTACTAGTTTGTTTTACGAAGAGCCATGCAACAAATGTACATATCTTCTGATTTATTGACGGTATGGCATAGCTATTTTCGCTGTCGTTTTTCGTAATTGAGTATTGTCTCCATCCTTGTCGTCATTTCACCCGATTTTTACAAAAAAATCTCTTCGGGTTTAATTTTCCGGGTAGTCGTTTGGTGTTTAGCTTTTTTAGTATTCTCTTGTCTTCGATCGTTTTGGAGCTTTGTAATGGGGATTTAAAACTGAGTTTTAATATGATAAATCTTAATTTTGGCAAGGAGTTTCACTAGATTTTTTACATTTTATGTAGCCATCGGTGGAATTAGTTTCATAGGCTTATTTGGTTGTATTGTTTTAGTTTTTCATTTGGGTCCGGAAAAAAATTGTTTTCTATCGGCTTTTAACTCTAGAGAAATGTTGGTTTCTGCCGGTTTTTGTCTCCAAAGATATATGTTCCGCCGACTTTTTGTATGTTTCAAGATTGTAATAATAAAATAAAGATATGAGCCTTGAAAAAATAAAAAAATGCTATACATATGTTTATAGTATAAAATATGTGGTGTAAACCAAATATTAGTCTGATATAAAATGAATGGTAAAACAAGAATATAAAAGGTTGTCACTTGTCAAACACCTATTTTTGTTTCCTAATATGCAATCAGCTCTAATCAACCCAAAAAAAAGGTTTTATTATGAAGAAAGAAAGATATTTTCTTTTGACAGTTTTGTTACCAAATAAAAAAAAACTAAAAAGAATATAAGTGTAATAAAAAAAAAAAAAAAAGCAGAGATTTGAGCCGTTCGAAACGGATGCGTGTCCTGTAGACTGTGTATCGTCGTCACTAACCCCACACTCCAGCTGAGTGTTTGTCGTGTACCGATCAAAAGGTACGAGATAACCAACCAACCATTACTCTCAATCCCAATTCCATCACAGAAGCAATTCTCAGAGATGGCCGGGAACGATTGGGTCAACAGTTACCTGGAGGCGATTCTCGACGTCGGTCAGCCGCTCGATGATGCTCGCCCTTCGCTTCTTCTCAGGGAGAGAGGCCGATTCACTCCCAGCCGTTACTTCGTTGAGGAAGTCATCACCGGATTCGATGAGACTGATCTTCACAGATCCTGGGTCAAGGTAGGTACCAGTACCACCACCACCAGTGTGTTTGCTTTTGCGATGCGATGCGATGATCGTGTTTTCTCTTTAGGCCGTCGCTACGAGGAGCACCCAGGAGAGGAACACAAGATTGGAGAATATGTGCTGGAGGATCTGGAATCTCGCTCGTCAAAAGAAGCAGGTCCTTTTCTCTTCTTTTTTTGCAAACTGTTGTTTTATTTGGAAAATTAATATTCTGGCATCATCACGACTCAAGCTTGACTTTGATCTATATGTTTGACTCTCAGGTCATTTTTTTATTTAATTTCGGTCCTCCTCTCTCGTTTCAAAGTTTTTTAAATAAAGTAAGAACAAGTATAAGAAAAAGACGAAAAATGTTACCGTAGACTCTTAAAGCTGATCTTGCTTGAATCTGGCATACAATTTAACTTGTACTAGCTTCCCTAGCCCATGATTTGCGACCTTGGATCGTTTTGAGTTATGAAATAGCTACCAACTTGTTGGAACATTAACATCTTAAACGTATTTGCCTACTCATGTTTTGTCTGCCCATTCTTATGTTTGTGCAGCATGAGGAAAAGGAAGCACAGAGGCTTGCTAAGCGCCGGCTTGAGCGTGAGAGAGGTCGTAGGGAGGCAACAGCTGATATGTCCGAGGAGTTTTCCGAGGGAGAGAAAGGAGATATCGTCAGTGATGTATCAACTCATGGCACCAAAGGCAGGTTGCCCAGGATTAATTCTGCTGAGTCGATGGAATTATGGGCAAGCCAGCACAAGGGAAATAAGCTGTATCTTGTTTTGATAAGGTAATGTCTGCTCTCTAGGCCTTTGTTTTTCCTATCTACTTTTTTACTTGGCAAAATCTAGTTACCTTCTTGAACCTGATTTAGCATATAATACATATTGCAAATGATCTGCCAATTGAGAATTTATAAGGATAATAATGGAAAGTATTAGGAGTGTTCTTGTGTGATACTTGTTTAACGTTCAGTATGCATGCAGTCTTCATGGTCTCATACGTGGTGAAAACATGGAGCTCGGCCGCGATTCTGATACCGGTGGCCAGGTAATGATACGGACAATTTGAGTGACTGTGTAATGTTTTATAAGGTTAAGCTAGTCCTCCTCACTCTGCTTCTTACGTTACAGGTTAAATATGTTGTGGAACTTGCAAGGGCTTTGGGATCAATGCCAGGAGTTTATAGGGTTGACTTGCTTACCAGACAAGTGTCTTCACCAGATGTTGACTGGAGTTATGGCGAACCCACGGAAATGCTGACTCCTAGAGATTCTGAAGATCTCTCAGATGAGATGGGGGAGAGTAGCGGTGCTTATATCGTGAGGATACCATTTGGTCCAAAGGAGAAGTATATTCCAAAAGAACTTCTATGGCCTCACATTGCTGAATTTGTTGATGGTGCTATGAACCACATCATGCAAATGTCCAATGTTCTCGGTGAACAAGTTGGTGCTGGGAAGCCTATTTGGCCTTCTGCCATCCATGGACACTATGCTGATGCTGGTGACGCTGCTGCTTTGCTGTCAGGTGCACTAAATGTGCCTATGATTCTTACTGGCCACTCACTCGGTCGAGATAAATTGGAGCAGCTTTTGAAACAAGGCCGCCTCTCAAAAGAAGAAATAAATTCAACTTACAAGATTATGCGTCGAATAGAGGGTGAGGAATTATCTCTTGATGTTTCTGAAATGGTAATAACTAGCACACGGCAGGAGATAGATGAGCAGTGGAGATTGTATGATGGTTTTGACCCCATATTGGAGCGCAAATTGCGAGCGCGAATCAAGCGGAACGTGAGCTGCTATGGACGGTTCATGCCTCGCATGGTTGTAAGTAACTTAAACCCTAGCTATTTTCGTGATCCTTGACCATTGACATGGTTTACACAGACTGAAATATACTTTTCAAAGTTGAGATCAATTAGGAGATGTTGGTTGGCTACAAACTACTGGCGGAGTGTCTTTGGGCCATGAGTGATGTGATTAGCTGCAACAAACTTGTTGCACATCTCTTATAAGTTTTAACACAGTAGATCGTTGGTTAATACTCTATTTTTTGTAAAAGAATCATGCTTATCTAGATCTTCATTATTATTTATAAATGTCAGTTTTAATGTTTGTATTACATCCACGTGTTGCTTTAGGATGGTTGACAAAATATATTTCAGGTGGGAGAATGATTTTTCTTTGCCTTATTAGAATGTTTACGTATAGCCTTCTGACTCTTCTGTAGTATCATAAAAATGTTTTCTGTTTATTTATTTTTGCTTCAGAAAATTCCACCTGGGATGGAGTTCAATCATATTGTCCCACATGATGGTGATATGGAAGACGCAGATGGGAATGAGGAACATCCAACTTCTCGAGATCCACCAATATGGGCTGAGGTTCTTTCTTGAAAATAGCATCTACATCACATCCATTAGCTTCTCCTCATTATCTTTCTGTCAAGCAGTTTACTCGAGCTCCAAATTCTACTGTGATGCAGATAATGCGTTTCTTTTCAAATTCCCGAAAGCCTATGATACTTGCGCTTGCAAGGCCCGACCCAAAAAAGAATATCACGACGTTAGTGAAGGCATTTGGAGAATGTCGTCCATTGAGAGAGCTTGCTAACCTGGTATGTAACTGTCATGTATAGGGACTTTTGTAAAGACATTTCTCTAACAGTTTTCTTGTTTGTTTTATGTTTCTGATTTGATCACCATTTTGTTTTCCTTTCCATATTTCTGGTTTTAAGGCACTTATTATGGGCAACCGTGATGGGATTGATGAAATGTCGAGCACGAGTTCTTCTGTTCTCCTTTCTGTTCTGAAGCTAATTGACAAGTATGATCTTTACGGTCAAGTTGCGTACCCTAAACATCACAAACAGTCAGATGTTCCCGATATATATCGCCTAGCTGCCAAGTCTAAGGTACTCTTGGCAGATTATGTCTCACAATTCAGACAATTTAGGATTTATAAACTTAGTTGATGTTCTTCGGCTTTAACCAAGATCATTAGATGTATTGTCGCGTTAAGTTTCTTGAGTTGTTCACCATGAAAACAAGGCATCCAACACTTGATCTGTCAGTTTTTTTCATTCACAAAGAAACATTTCCAAATATTGTCAACTGCTGCGTATTATGATGCTAACATATGTTTGCTTCAAAAGTTTGACACTACTCAGGATAATTCTGTCCATTCTTCCCTTTTGTAGATTTATTATTGTATGTGGATTCTTTGCAGGGTGTTTTCATCAATCCAGCTTTCATTGAACCATTTGGACTTACTCTAATTGAGGTATTTTTTTTTTCTTTTATTTTAAATATATTTGTTTCATGACTCATTCTTGTCATCTTCGTAAAATGTGTTTCTTTTTTTTCCCTCTAGGCTGCAGCCCATGGTTTGCCAATGGTTGCTACAAAAAATGGTGGTCCTGTAGATATACACCGGGTATGTATTGTTAGGATAAATCTTCGAAGTCCTCAAGACTGTTACTTACCTTTTTGTTTGTTCTAAAATGTACCTTGGAGATTTTCTTCTAGGTCCTGGACAATGGCCTTCTTGTGGATCCTCATGATCAGCAATCTATTTCTGAAGCTCTTCTTAAGCTTGTTGCTGATAAGCACTTATGGGCAAAGTGTCGGCAGAACGGGTTGAAGAACATTCACCAATTCTCTTGGCCAGAGCATTGCAAAACTTATCTATCTCGCATAACCAGCTTCAAACCAAGACATCCGCAATGGCAAAGTGATGATGGTGGTGATAATTCAGAACCTGAGTCACCCAGTGATTCTTTGAGAGATATACAGGATATATCCTTGAACTTAAGGTTTTCATTTGACGGAAGTGGGAACGACAATTCCATGAATCCAGAGGGGAGCTCCATGGACAGGAAGAGCAAAATCGAAGCTGCCGTCCTAAATTGGTCTAAAGGCAAAGATAGTCGCAAAATGGGATCACTGGAGAGGTCAGAGGTTAACTCGGGAAAATTCCCGGCGGTGCGGAGAAGGAAGTTTATTGTTGTTATTGCTCTTGATTTTGATGGGGAAAAAGACACACTAGAGGCTACAAGAAGGGTTCTAGATGCGGTTGAAAAGGAAAGAGCCGAAGGATCTGTTGGGTTCATATTGTCGACATCTCTAACAATCTCTGAGATTAAATCTTTCTTGGTGTCAGGGGGCTTAAACCCTATAGATTTCGACGCTTTCATATGCAACAGCGGGAGCGATCTCTACTACACATCTCTCAACTCCGAAGATGATCCTTTCGTTGTTGACTTTTACTACCACTCCCACGTAGAATATCGCTGGGGTGGTGAAGGGCTGAGGAAGACTTTGATCCGTTGGGCGTCTTCAGTTAACGATAAAAGATCTGACAATGACGAGCAGATAGTCACTCTTGCTGAACATCTTTCAACCGACTACTGCTACACCTTTGCAGTCAAAAAGCCTGCAGCGGTAAATTTAGTCAGGCGCACCATTATTAAAGAACATCTTCTTGGACTTTCCGTTAAGTCATTTGTTTTTGGTTTTTATTCCCAGGTACCTCCAGTGAGAGAGCTCCGAAAGCTGCTGAGAATTCAGGCTTTGCGCTGTCATGTCGTTTATAGTCAGAATGGCACTAGAATAAACGTAATACCAGTGCTGGCTTCTCGTATACAAGCCCTAAGGTAACTATTAAGTACAAAACTTGTGGTAGAGCTAAAATAACAATGGTTTCCATTTCAAAGCATTGCCCTTACGATCCGGTTATGGTGAACCAGGTATTTGTTTGTTCGGTGGGGCATTGACTTGGCGAAAATGGTGGTGTTCGTGGGCGAATCAGGTGACACTGATTACGAAGGATTGCTGGGAGGGCTTCACAAGAGCGTTGTTCTAGAGGGAGTGTCCTGCAGCGCAAGCAACGCCTTGCACTCTAACCGGAGCTATCCTCTCACTGACGTGATCTCCTTAGAGAGCAACAACGTGGTTCACGCACGGGTAGATTCGGATGTTCGTGATGCCCTGAAGAAACTAGAGCTTCTCAAAGACTGAAACTCCGGAACGAGACGAGCACATATCTCCAATCATCAATGGTTGGTACCAAATGCGAACTATATCTTTTTCATAGACCACATGGTTTGGTTTGGTTTCTTTTATTACTTGGTCGTACATAAGCTGCCGGAAATACCGAACTCTTCGTATGGTTGTCTTTTTGACACCCACCGGATCTACTTAATTTATGCAAGTATTGTAATAATAAAAAAAAAAGAAAGGGGGAGAGATTCCGGTATTTTAAAATAAAAAATCAATAAAACCATTCCTTTAATTTCGATTATACATCAATTAGGCAGTTATCCTAAATTAAAGCTTACTAAAGCTGTTGAGCTATTAGTCTTTTAAAGCTACTCTCATTTTCTTCTCAACCACATTTAACAAAGACAAAGCTATGAATTTTTTTATATTATTAGTATTTTATCGTCGAATTTTTCCAAGAAATTTAGAGATTGCGTACCTGATTCGGTTTTGTTGGGAAGTTTCAGGAGTGGCCTCTTTTGGGAAACTTGGACGTCCGATTAGCCGTTCCTTGTTAATGTTTTCCCAAAAAGGCTTAAAGCAAACACAAATCTTAAAACGACCGTAAGCAACAACCCATGCCCATTATCTAGATTATCAAATTGTCACAAGTAATTGGCCAAAACAACAAAATATCAAATATAGCTACATAAACAGCATATATAGCACGCAATATAATTAATAAATTACATCTTACAAAAGTTTATAATTCCTTGTGAAGATCTTTTTGACAGCCCTTGCTTTAGTTGTTTTCTAAATAAATTATAACTATGATTATTTAGCTAATTTTTTCTATAAGTTTAAGTCCCTTTTTTCTAGTGGCAACTAATTGAAAATGACTAATGTCTCGATTTTTTTGTTTTTCATTCGGATATAGGTTTAACATCTCGCATTTTTGTAACAATTCTCCTTATAATATTTAGAATCGTTTAATGATTATGGCTTTTGTGATGTTCCATCTACTCTTTTTTTTTGTTTTCCCCATTACAACATGTAAATCTAAAAAGGAAGATGTGAAATGCTGCTTGTATGTTTCTATAATCATTGTCAACCACTTGATTAAAAGAGCTTTCAATCTTTAACAAAAATAAAAAATATAATAGCTCATAAGTACATTTAATTATGTTGTTATCCTATTATCCTTTGTTTAATATTTTTATTTAAAAATAAAAATAAAACTTCAAGGTACACGTTCTATAATTGGTGATGGTTGTGATACAAGAATCTATAAAGACAATTGGCTTCCGACACATCCTCCCCGACCAGCCATCTCTGACAATCCCAATTCGGAATTACGCGTGTCGGAACTTATTAACGATTCAAGTCATACACATTCATGGAGTGAGATCGCTTTACATAATAACTTGACCGCGGCCGATCAAGAACTTGCAAGCTCTCTTTATCTGAGGCAACAAAAAGGACAAGACAAGATTAAATGGAACTACACAAAATCTGGGTCGTATACTGTAAAATCCAGTTACTGGTTTGCCAGACATATTAACCAACTTCAAAATAATTTACCGCCAATTCCCAATGGTGATCCAAGTTTAAAAACCAGAATTTGGAATCTTCAAATTATGCCTAAATTAAGACACTTCCTTTGGAGAGTCCTTTCTGGGCCTTCAGAACTGTTTCAAGATTGATTTCTCGTGGTGTTTGTATAGATAGTACTTGTCAAAGATGTTGTACTCACCCGAAAATAATTAATCACATGTTATTTACATGTCCACTATCAATATCAACTTGGCGTGTTTAAAATTTGTCAATAACATGTTTAAAATATCCATCACATAATCTTGAGGCTAATATCAAAAACATTTTGGATACACAAAATAATTCGGAATTAACAAAACAACAAAAGCTATTGCCGTTTTGGTTAATGTGGCAAATTTGGAAGTCCAGAAACAACTTAATATTCCAAAAATACGTATTAAACCGAGGAAAGATGTTTCATATGCTATAGCGGATGTGAATGAGTGGATTGAGAATTTGACAACAGATGTGGAGACTAATTTTCAAATTGGATTCGTTCGTCACCATCGACCAATTTCTTCTTGGACTCGACCAATCATAGGGTCGCTAAAATGTAATTACGATGCATCATACAACCCAAACACAAGACGAGTAATTGGAGGCTGGATTGTTCGTGATCATCATGGTTTCGCCAAATTATGGGGTTTGGCCAAGTTACCGATGGCATTCTCTAGTATAGAAGCTGAAGGAAATGCTCTTCTACATGCATTACAAAGTGTGTGGAGTCTCGGTTTCGAATCGATTTGTTTTGAAAGAGACTGCAAAAACTTGGTTGATATACTACAAGGATCTCATCAAGATATATCAATTATGAATTTGATCGATGGTATTAATTTTAGGCGGTCGAAATTCACAAGTCACTCGGTTGCTCATATTAATAGACAATCAAATGAAGCTGCTCATTTATTAGCACAAAAAGGACTTCCTAATGATATTTATTTTTCAAATTGTATTTATCCACCTTCATGGTTAACAAATACCTTGTATTCAGACTTTTCAAATTCAAAGTAATAAAGTTATATTTCGTCGAAAAAAATAAATTCAAAATTTATATTCTGATGTTATTTCACAAGATTTCAAAATAAAAAAAATTGCAAATGTTCGAGAATATTGTATATTTAAAGCCAAGTAAACCTTTGATCAATCTTAATTCACGCAGAATTTATTGTTGAATAGTGAAATTTCACGCTTCTAAATTATTATTAACCTTATTTTTTCTAAATTAACATCTCATGAAGAAATAGACTTGTGAAAATCATATTCAATAAATATAAGGCATCATTCATGTTTAAAAGGCACAGGCCGGTGGTAAAATATGAGTCAGTAGGTCTTGAAATCTCCTAAATTCACTCTATTCGTACTCAAAAGATTTGGCGTATCTCGAAAAGTAGTGTAAAACAAAAATCACTTTTCTTGTACAAAATATTAAAAAAATGCGAAAAAGAGAAAGAAAGAAAATAATAATAATAAAAAAGAAGAATTTATTGATAACCTAACTAACAACTAAAAGATGAAAACACGACACCAACTTCTACCTGCATACTAATGTTTCTTCTTTAAATGTTGCAGCTGCCTCTTTGCCTTTCCCATCTCTCTTCCTCGCTCCTAAAATTAAATTCACATTTTAGTATAACTTCAATAATAATCTTTTTTCATTCACATCTCAGATCTTCTTCTCTTATATATCTTTCTTTCCATTGATCTTTACATAACAAAAAAAATCAAGTATCTCATATGGACCAAGATGGTCAAAAAGACGAAACAGAAACGGTGTCGTGCGGCAACAGCAAGTGCATGAGCAAGATCGTCCCTGGAGATGATCACGATGGAGACGAAAGCAGCGGTACGAAGAGAAGGAAGAAGAGGAAATCGCACAAGACAACAAAACGACGTGAATTAATGTCGTTTAGTGAGCTTCCGGATTACATGAGAGATAACGAATTTATATTGAATTATTACAGAGCTGATTGGTCTATTAGAGATGCTTTCTTCAGCGTCTTCAGTTTCCACAATGAGTCCCTCAACGTTTGGACGTTCGTATTGATTGTTTTTCTAACAAAATTTCACTTTTATTTCTTTGTGTTTGATTCCTGACAAAATTAATCTTTTGATTTTGGACAGACATTTACTTGGTTTCATCTTATTTGTGGGACTAACCGTCGCCAACATTATGCATCACGATAAATTCTTCCCCGTGGTAAGTAAATGTCTGTCCGAATATATATAAACGGATGTTCAGACCGAATCTCAATTTAATCTCTCTAATTATGTCCACTTGCAACCACTACATTAGTCACTCATAAATGTACCTAATTGGTTTACATTTAACATATCTTAATTTTTAATGATTTTTTTTCACTGATATTCCTGGTTTTTTGTTATGATGATTATGAATATAACATTTTAGTTATAAAGTATATATATACCTTTGAAAATAACACATATAAAAATCATTATTTTTATATAGATTTAGTTTTCTTTTTCTTTATATATCAAACAAGTCAACAAAATGTAGTTCTTGGAGATATCAGAAATTAACTCAATATTAAAACTCTCGGAAGATCGATATTAATTAGAAATCAACCGAGATACTAGAGATCGACGTGAATCAAGAACGTGCATGAACTATAACATATCTATGATAATATCTTATGAGTTTCCAATGTGTGTGTGATATATATATATATATATATATATATATATATATATATACATTCGTTTTTGTTTTTTACAACTAAATAAAAATGTAGTTCTTAAAAGCTAATTAATGATGGTATCAATGTTGATGATTGTATAGGATGCAAAAAGTCCAGGGAATGTAACAAGATGGCCATTCTTCGTCTTCTTAGGAGGCTCAATGTTCTGCCTACTCGCAAGCAGCATTTGCCACCTCTTCTGCTGCCACTCCAAAGACCTTAATGTCTTCCTCCTCCGCATAGACTACGCCGGTATCACCGCCATGATCATCACTTCCTTCTTCCCACCAATCTACTACATCTTCCAATGCACTCCTCGTTGGTACTTCATCTACCTCGCAGGGATCACCTCTATGGGAATCTTCACGATCATCACCCTCTTCACTCCATCACTTTCCTCTCCCAAATACCGAGCTTTTCGCGCTTTGCTCTTCGCCTCCATGGGGCTGTTCGGGATCGTGCCTGCTGTCCACGCGCTAGTGGTCAACTGGGGAAACCCACAAAGGAACGTGACGCTCGTGTACGAGCTGGCTATGGCAGTATTCTATCTTGTTGGGACAGGGTTCTATGTAGGGAGAGTGCCTGAGAGGCTTAAACCGGGATGGTTTGATCGTGTGGGACATAGTCATCAGATCTTCCATGTGTTCGTTGTGTTGGGTGCTTTGTCTCACTATGCAGCTGCTCTCTTGTTCTTGGATTGGCGTGACCATGTTGGTTGTTAAACCATATATATTTGTAATTCTTTTGAAGATTAAAAAAAATATAATTAGTTTGTTTTTATCACATCAATCACGTGGAAACAAAAATTGTAATAACCCCTTTGTTTTTAAATTGAATTGTCATTCGACTTGTGCTTAAATTTATTGAATATGATTTTCACAAGTCTATGTCTTTATGAGATGTTAATTAACGGTAAATCAAATCTTTGCCACTGAATAATGTATTGTTTGTATATGACTTCGATTGTTTTTTTTTAATGTTTGTGTGAGTGTGTTTTTTCTTTTCTGTTTTAACGATGATATCTTTATTTTATTATTAGAATCTTGAAACATATAAAACCGGCGGAACATAAGATTTTTCCAGAAATAAAAGCTCTATGAAAAAGAGACATATGAAAAACCAAAATCATACAACCAAGTAAACCTATGAAACTAGTGATAAACCGATACAAAAAAAATGATAAACCGATACAAAAAAATGTAAGGAACCTAGCGAAACTCCTTGCCAAAAATAAGATTTGTCAAATTGAAACTCAATTTTAGATCCCATTACAAAGCTCCAAAAACAATCGAAGACAAGAGATTACTAAAAAAACTCAACACCTAACTACTACCTGGAAATTCAAAACTTAAAAAGAAGAGATTTTTTTTTTGTAAAAATCCGTTGAAACGGCGACAAGGATGGAGACGCTACTCGCCTACTCAATTACGAAAACGACAAGCTATGCCACACCGTCAACATATATGAAGATTTGTACATTTGGCGCATGCATCTTTGTAAATCAAACTAGTAATCCAAATTTTTAAGACCTAAGCGATTACTCGCAAACGATTGACCTATATTCAAAAGACTAAAACATATTGAAAACCAAAAGAACAAATATCACAAACTAGCACCATTGATATATTTCCGCTATAGCTTTGTCTCGACGAAATCCATTTCTGGTAAAATACATATATCTCTGATAAATCAAACCAACAACATGGCTTCCGGTATTGACGACAAAGCGCCAGATACCGGAGCCAAAATCTCCTTTTTTTCTCTCTCTCTAGCAGCCCAAGCTTGGTACTTTTTTTTTTTTTCCTACTCAACAAAAAGTGTGTTTTTTTTTCTTCAAATGAACTCATATTTTATTAGCATTTAACAAAATCATTTGTTAACTGTAGAAGCAAATATAATTTGACGTTAAAATTGTTAATTGTATCAACATTGACAAATTAATTGACCAAACATGTCAACTTTAGCTTAGATTTTATGTCAGTTTTAATTAAACCGATGTTTAACCAATCCAAATTTGAATAACATGCCTCAACCCGGTTATAGGCTTATAGCAGTATTGGGAGAACCGATTTGATAACGGATTACATATTTTTTTCGGTTTATTCTTCTAATAATCGGGTCCCTAAAATGAAGCATGCTGCAAAGACATTAAAATTTAGGGCCATGATAGCTGTTAACGATAGACTATGCCAAACTTCCGAACAATTTGAAAATTTACTTCAGTTTCGGTGAGCTTTTTCCAAAGTAATAAATACAAAATTAATTTTATTAGTCTTCGGTTTCCTTCCCTAGTATGATTTTTTTCTATTTCTTGCCTTATGTTTTACCTTAAATAAATGGTTTTATTTGTGAGTCCTTTAAGTGACCTGGATTCTCTAATTTAATAACTTCTAAATAATCAATTAAAAATAATATTATTGACTAAAAAAACTCTTCTCTTCCTCTAATACATAAATATATCCCCAAAAAATGTGTCATTGATCATCCTCTTATCCTAAGAAACTAGGGAAAAAAAAATGAAACAATCATATTTTGTTTCTATGAAATTATCTCTAGCTTCAGCTCTTCTTCTTCTTGTTGTCATTCTCCTCTTTAATCAACATCACTCTTCTCCAAACCTAAACTCCAAAACTCTCTCCTCTTTTGTCAATGCTACATCTCTTGCACCGTCTCCTTCACCGTCTCTATCCATGGATTTTAGCATTCCTTCATCAAACTTCACATTAATTTCGAGTTCTCAAAAGGTACATATATATGTTGTTTCGGTCGATGGAGTTGGACTCATTTTGTTTTTATTGATTTGTTTTTTTTTTAATATGAGGCATTTGATTTGTTTTGAAATTATATAATTTGTTGTGATAAGAAAGAAAAGAAGAGGAATAGAATAGAGTACGGTTTAGCGAAATCAAGAGCGGCCATACGTGAAGCCGTGAGGTCAAAGAAGTATGCATCGGAGAAGAAAGAAACTTTTGTTCCTCGTGGAGCCGTTTACAGAAACGCATATGCATTTCATCAGTAAGTTTCTCTCCTTTTTTTCTCCGTTTCTCTTTTTCTCTTTTTTGTTTATTTACCTTTTAAAGTTCATTTTCCCCCTAAAGTATTTTAATTTCAATAGTTAGAAATAATTAATAAGATTCGACCAAAAAAAAACTAAATAATATGGTAATTAAGTCTAAAAATGAAATGTATTAGACATTTAATATTCCAAGTGGATGTTTTGGACTAAAATAACTTTAACCTAAAATTATTGCATTTTGTTACTTTGTCAGTTTCAGTTTTAAATAATTAATTGTCGTTTTACTCTTTTCATATTATCATATGGATTTTTTTATTTTCTATATTTTGAAATATTAAGAAATCAGGTGAATTCGTAAATGTTAAATGTCTAATACATTTCATTTTAAATATACAATAGGAGTATCAATTTTCATTTAATTAATGACCCCATGATTCTCTCCTTAGTTCTTATTTGAATTTCAAAAGATAAATGAGAAGTACTCTTTAGTCCTTTTTTCTACTAATTCATAACCAAAACATTCATAAAAGTTCACAAAATTCGATAGAAATTCGTACAAAATCGATTTTCTTGGTTTATTTACTAGTTTGCTTTGGGAAACGAAGCGATTGGGTATAACTTTAATGCCTCCTCGTCTCTTCTGCATCTCGTTAGACTCGAGATTGATCTATCTAAGTATTCATACTAATATACTNNGAATTTCAAAAGATAAATGAGAAATACTCTTTAGTCCTTTTTTCTACTAATTCATAACCAAAACATTCATAAAAGTTCAAAAAATTCGATAGAAATTCGTACAAAATCGATTTTCTTGGTTTATTTACTAGTTTGCTTTGGGAAACGAAGCGATTGGGTATAACTTTAATGCCTCCTCGTCTCTTCTGCATCTCGTTAGACTCGAGATTGATCTATCTAAGTATTCATACTAATATACTGTACTTCTTTCTTTTTCTTAAGTAAATACATTTGTTTTTCTTATATTCACACGAAAATGAAGTTTCCTCAAATCTTGATGCAAATCATACCTCTATAAATAATTACGTAAACTTTTCGATCAACATTACATGTAAATTTATAGGCTAAGTGGTTAGTTTTATCTTTATATACTGTATCATTTTATTTAATTGTTTGATAGAGTCAACGTACGACGAAATACTATGCACAATTATCTGCAGCTAAAGAAACGTAGGGAACACTTAAAGCCTGCTTTGGTATTTGTAGTTAGGCCTGCTTTGGTATTTGTAGACAATTTGTAGTCACATCTCTCTGTTATCTTCGATTTACAACCTTAATTATACTTTTTCTTATTGACTTTGAAATCAGATTTCTTTGCTAAAATAAATTTGCTATTCCCATTCCCCATTTATTTTACTACAGTAAAAGAGAATTATGCTAAATTTCATTACTCCAAGTACATAAGAATTACTATCTGTTAATTAATACTATCTTTCTTATGGATTAACTTATAAATAAATAAATAAAAAACGCATCGTAAAAATCCAATTAATCCAATTTAATGAGTGACCGAATGCTAATTTCAAATATTTGAGATTCCAAAAGAATAAAATTTTATTTTCTATGAACTAATAACGCTTAATTATTGGTGCAGAAGCCAAATAGAGATGGAGAAGAAATTCAAAGTGTGGGTGTACAGAGAAGGAGAGATACCGTTAGTTCACATGGGTCCAATGAAGAGCATATACAGCATCGAAGGCCAATTCGTGGACGAGATGGAGAGAAGGATGAGCCCATTCGCGGCTAGCCACCCCGAGGAAGCTCACGCCTTCCTCCTCCCCGTCAGCATTGTCAACGTCGTTCATTACCTCTACAGCCCGCGCGTGACCTACTCTAGAGATCAACTTCACAAAGTGTTTCTTGACTACGTCAATGTCGTGGCTCACAAGTATCCTTATTGGAATAGAAGCCTTGGAGCCGACCATTTCTTCGTTTCTTGCCATGATTGGGTTCGTTATTATTACCTCCATTGAGTTTTTGTTCTCACTCTAGGTTACAATTATTTTTGTCATGTTAATACTACTAAAACGTAACATTTATCTACCGCCTTGCAGGCACCAGACGTCTCGGGATCGAATCCGCAGCTGTTGAAAAACCTGATAAGAGTTCTCTGCAACGCCAACACATCCGAAGGTTTCATGCCCCAAAGAGATGTCTCAATCCCGGAGATCAACATCCCTGGTGGTCACTTGGGCCCCCCTCGATTATCCCGCTCTTCCGGCCATGACCGACCCATCCTTGCTTTCTTCGCAGGCGGCTCACACGGCTATATTCGCAAGATTCTACTTCAGCATTGGAAAGACAAAGACGAAGAGGTCCAGGTCCACGAGTACTTACCCCACAACAAAGACTACTTCAAGCTCATGGCCAAGGCAAGGTTCTGTCTCTGTCCTAGCGGCTACGAAGTGGCTAGCCCTCGAGTCGTTGAAGCCATTAACTTAGGTTGCGTCCCTGTCATCATCTCTGATCACTACGCCTTGCCCTTCTCAGACGTTCTTGATTGGAGCACGTTCACCATTCATGTTCCCACTGAGAAGATCCCTGAGATCAAAACGATAATAAAGAGCGTGTCATGGAGACGCTACTTGGTGTTGCAGAGAAGGGTTTTGCAAGTCCAGAGACATTTCGTGATCAATAGACCCTCGCAACCGTTTGATATGCTTCGAATGCTTCTCCACTCCGTTTGGTTGAGAAGGCTAAACCTGAGGTTGCCTATGTGATTCTCTACATACTCTGTTTTTTTTTTTTTTATTCAAGTATCTTCATTAGGGGCCCAATAAATATTGGTATACAACAAGAAACGTTTGAAAGTAGCTACAACAATAACGTTCATGTTATATTATAACCTTAAATAGATTTGAGACTGTTTTGGTTTAATGAATACAAGCTAAGATTTTCATAACTCAACTTCGATCAGATGTAATCGCTTGGTCTCTGAAGGCATCTTGTCCAACTCAAAAGTGACCAAACCAGAGGAGGCATCGTACTCGTATGCGATCTCATTTGACTCAACAACGCATCTCTTAGGCTTCACCGATGAGTAAGCTCCAAATTTACCACATCCTTTGACTTCCATTACCACTTTCACCTTCTCCGCGTCATATTTAAGTCCTTCGACAGCTCCTCCCGAATTGTACATGTTTACAAGACCGAGTGGAGCAAATGAGACACTATCCGTAGCCAGATGACTTATCGGGCTCACAGTGAAGATCTCGTGCTCGCGGATTTTCAATGAGATTGGGAGAGACACATTGTATGGCATAACGCTGAGTTCGCCTCTGGTCTGGGAGTAAACAGCACAGTCTCCATTCCAGGTTGATGGATCAGTAGAGGCCTCAGATATCAAATGCACATCACGGCCACGAATGGAGCCAGTGATGCAATCAGTTTTTGTATGGTGGAAGATGTTTTTCCTTTCTGTGCTACTCCAAGCTGCTCCTTGGCAATTATACACGCCAAGGACTCCAGTGTATTTGTTCATGTTCCATATCTTTAGCAAGCTGTGAAATCAAAACAATGCATAACAAGAAAATGAGCAATCAAAACACAATTTAGGCTCTCCTTATAAGCCAATTTGCTTACCTGACACCATCGCGGGCAGGATCTGCGAACAAACAATCACGGGTTGGTCTACCAGGCAATCGGGCACGAAGGATCGATCCATCAGGCAACACAAGCTTCTTTAGAAGATCAAAGTTGTGCTTTCCAGGAGCATCACTACTCATCAAGAAACAGAATATGTAACAGTGTAAGTTGCAAGCAATAGGCATATGATTTAAGTAAATAAATTGGAATGAATGTTGAGAGATCCGCACCTAACATAGAGTGGTCCACCACTGATGGCCCGAGCAGAGGCATGGTACTCTGCTGCAGGGTGCACGGAATGGAACATGTCCCAGTCAGGCTGCATAAACTCTCCCAAGAACACACTGTTGTATGCAACAGAGGCAAGATGGATGGTGTGAGACACCGGATCACGCGGGTAGAAATCATCTGATGCTCTAATCACAGCTGCTTGCTTCGAGCTGCATCATCGATCCCATTCCAAAGTTTCAATTTGTCATCTCTAGCCCATTTACTGATTTTACACAATCAAATACACAAAATTAAAAGATAACGTAAGACTTACCAGTAGAGGGCATCCGTATTGTGGCTCATACAAGCAATGCAGCCATTGTCTGGGAAGTTCTTTGCAACAGAGGAATCAAGAGCTTGATGATACTGACGCGTTAGCTCGACCCGCCCGCCTAATCCACCACCCAAAGTCTCCAATATACACTGCACATCAACTTTCACACCGTCCACACCAGCAGCAGCCAAGTAACTATGAAGCTCGTTGTAGAATCTATACACATTCTTGGGGTTAACCAAACCCAACCCTTGAACCGCCATAACATCCGTCTTCCACGTCGGCTCGTTCTCCGCCACACCCTTTGACACCATCGGGTACTTCATCGAAGATCCGTATTCCTCCCCGGGTCGAACCCCGCCCCAGTAACCCGTAATTGCGTGCCACACGTAAACGTAGTTCAGACCGTATTTCTCCTTGGCGATATTGACAATGTTCTTGATCCCCAGTTTTGGATCATCCTTGTTCTGGAACTTTGCGTTTTCCTTTATCCCGGTTAACCGGGAAACCGGCTTGTCGTCTTCGTTCTCAATCGGGTCAGCATCAGTCTCAACGGATTGCCAACCGTCGTCGATGATGACGAATTTCGGCGGCGTATCGCCGGCGGTGAGGGATTGAAGCCCAGCTTCGACGCCTTCTTGAGTCACCTCCTGGTAAAACGCGTCCCAAGTGCACCACCCGAAGTAGTCAACGATCCCTGGAAGCTTCTTCTCGTGACGTTGACGGAAACTCTTCAGATGCAACTTAACGGTGTGGATAGCGTCCGTTATCGTCTGAAACGGATCTGTGCCGGCGTGGATATACAGCGAGTGAGTAAACGACGACCGTTTAGTATCGGCGTCGCCGCTTTCTAAACAGAGCTCCACCTCATCGTTAACGTTTCCTTGGAGACACGAACGGAAAGATCCCTCGATTAACGGCAAGAAAACGGTGTAAAGTTTCTGGTTGCCGTCTACGCCGTCAGGCTCTAGGTGGGACCCATCGTTTGACTCGACCAATAGGAACTGCGTCTCTAAGGGAATATCCCGGCCCTGTTGGCCCATTCTTTGGGCCATCCACCAGAGCTTGAACCGGAAACAAGCCATGAACCGGGAATCGTGAAGCGTACCGATCGGTACGACGTGGTTACTCGCTTCTTTGCCGAATACAGCTCCGACGAAGACTCCTTCGACCGGTCCGGCCTCCGACCCTGATGTTGCGATGACACTATCTGGTAAACCGGTTAGAACCGTACGGTTTTTGATGATTAGATTCCCGTGGGAGATTCGAACAGCCGGTTTAATCGTCATCTCTTCTTCTTCTTCCTTTTCTCTGTACCTCCTCTTGAACGGCGAGGCTGCCTCGCTTCTCTGTAATATCAGGGGAAAAAAAAAAAGATTGAAGAATGAAGAAAACAAAGAGATTTAAATCAGAGATAGATCCAGAGTTCTCAAGGGGCAGATCAAATTTATCAATCTGTTCTACTTAACCTGGGTTTAACTAAATTTATATGAACCTGTTATCAAAGAGATCCAAAGAAAGAGTACCTTATAAGAACAGAATTGGATTCCTCGAGTAGATGAACAATGCCTGCGATATCCAAGACATGGAGAAAAAGGAGGGAAAAAACAAAATCAAAATAAGTTTGTTAACCGCAAAATCCGGAATCTATGATTCGTTATTCTCGGGAGAGCTGCAATACCAGAAGACGCGGGAAGGGCGAATACGAAGCTGCGATGCGAGAACGCGAGCTCGAGGTTTCGATTTCAATGGCAGAGAAGATGAGGAGAATGGATATGTGAAAGAGTGAAACAGAGGATTAACCCTTTTTATACCATTGTAACAACAACAACTCTGTGACGCCATTTTTTCTTTTTTCTCTCTCTTCCTCGTTTTCTGAGTTTTTTTTATTACAAGTTTCTCGGAGTCTTTAACTCTTTATCTGATGATTCCAATGGAAATAGTATAATACTAATAAATAAAACTTCCTAAGTTGGATTTTTTTTTTCTATTTACCCTAAACGAGAAATTAGCTTTGGACTTTGGTTATTGAATTGGATCTCTCTCTAGTAACAAAAATTAAAAATTACTTCTTTTTTTTTAGTAACACGTCTCCGTTTCTTGTGGTTGTGTTGTTTCGTATTGTGCAAGACTGCAAGTAATCTCAATTTCGTTTTCCTTTGCTATATGTAAGCATTATTAGTCTACAAATAATTTTTAAAAAAATTCAATTTCCAAATTATTCGAAATTAAGATTAAGATAGCTTCAGAGATTTAAACATCCTTAAAAAAAATAAAAATTATTAGATTTGACCGTTGACAAGTTACAAGGAAGGATGAGGATGCCACGTAGGATATATGCTGTAATACATTGGGTTCGAAGGAGTTTAAAAGAAAAAGATTTTTGCACGACCGTATTACGTGTCATCGTGTCAGCGGATTATCGATATTATCACGAGACGAAATCATTTATCTGAAAATAGAAGCTTTCTTTTGACTTGTAACCTAATAGGGATTTTAATGTGAAAAACATTGAATATAAAATATATATGGTTATAACTTATTTATAGAAATGTCCGAAATATTAGTATTGATTTAATGTAACTATTGTTTTTTTTATGGTCAAAATTTTCAACAAACAAAAAAACTTGATGATTTGTTACAAAAAAAAGTGATCAAAACCAGGTTTCGTCTACATGGGTGTGGTCGAGTGGTAGTGGGAAGGTGGAATTGTTCCACCAACGGGGAACCCGGGTTTAATTCATCCTCTGCGCTGGTGCTCGAAACATTAATCACGACTATGTGTGGAAGCTGGTAATGAGCTTCGGCCCAGCTGAAAACCTCTGAGGAGGCTTTGTCAGTTGGGCCAACTCACTCTAGGCAATAGTCGGAAGGCACCAGTCTCCATCTCTCCAGTAGGATATCGATCAAACAGCCTAGATTATCAAAAAAAAGAAAAAAAAAACCAGATTTCTGTCTGGGATCTTGTGGTCTAGTGGTAAGGAGACGGGCTTTGGGCGCAACCACGCTCCGAGTTCGATTTACTTGCTGCGAGAAACAAAAACACATTGCTCATGGACACCCACACGGATATGGGTCCTTACTTACGACCCATTTAAAAACTCGGGAAATAACGGGTTGCTTTTCCCCCAAGGATTAATCTGAACCTCTCTATATAGATTTACCCTGAGTTATAAAAAAAAAACCATATTTTGAAGAAGTATATTACGGAAAAGCAATGTATCAAGAATATCATTTGGATATTATTTAATTAATCGATTTAATGGAATGAAACAGATGACGAAAAAAGAAAAAAAAACACAAGAATAGACTGACATCAACCTGTATATATATTAATATATATTGTAAAACCGGATGGGTGCAATCCACAGAAATGTCATTACAAGTGGCTAAATGATCTTTGCAGCTTCAACTTGCTTCAACAAATATCGGTGATTGTGGCATTGCGCGGCTGCATGGGCCCATAAAGTTCTATGATTTTGTAGAAAATGTCATCATTTTATTAAATCAAAAGAGAGAGAAAGAGAGTGCTGCACGAAATTTAATAATTTGATGTTTCTTTCTTTTCTTTTTCCTTTTGTTTCTTTGTTCGCAATTGATAATATACTCATCATATATATATAGAGACAGAAAATGCAATACTCAGCAAAACAATTTGTATTTTTTTTTAATAACAGCTTGTATTTATTTTCTTATGAGAAAAAAGTTAGAAAATCGCCTAATTGGATCCCAAATGGTTCAGCTCATATGACTTGGCGGATAAGGGTGTATTTATTTTAATGTATTTCCTAAAAATATTAGGGTACGCAATTCTAATACATTGATTCTCGTTGAAAATCAGTATATATATATATAGGTGTGTGGTTTTTGCGAAAACTCGGAAGACACAAAAACATGTTTATTCTGCATAAATCGATCTCTCTCGGTTGAGGTGAATGGCGAGATTTTATAGAGAACCACATTTATATATTGTGACCTAGCTAGCTTGTTATCGTTTAACCAAGTTTTTTTTGGTTAGTGGTAAAGGACGTTTATGTGGATTTCCCCACTCGACTTTTCGAGTTGTCTTGATCATCTAGCCGCACGATTTTTTAAACAATTGTGTGAACCCGTATGTAAGACTTTTTGAAGATTAATCTCGGTCCAAAAAACCTGGGATCACTTCAGGATTTAACCGGATTTTTTTAAAAAAAGAAACTTGCTATGGTTTACGCAAGTTATCCATATCGTGAATCTCTGGGCTCGCGGGTTTGTATATATGTTTTCTAATCGCCTCCAACAAATTTAATTTTTTCTTATTATTCAATAGTGACCAGTTTAATTAATCTACGTAGTTAATTAATAATGGTCCTTCGCATATTATATTTATGCATGTGATCCGAAAATATTCCAACACGGACTTTTCAAAGAGAATTCTCCTTCATAAATCTCGATTCATGTATATATATAGCTTAACACGGAATAATTAGTTTTAACAAAAATGCAATTAGTTTCAAGCGTTCAAGCAGACAACATAACCAATAATACATATATAAGCAAACAACACACATATAGCTTAAGTTTTAAATTCAGATAGAGAATATATATATGTGGCTCGAGATTAAAAGGACACACAGATTCATTAAGACAATTTAAAGGACCACGAGATATATCATAGTAGATTGGTGATGAGATTGCAAATCTCAATTATGATCAATCGATGACCAAAGACATAATCTTTTCCTGAAGATTTGGCTGGATCGGCTGCACTCGGTATCCAAATTGCGCATCATGGTCTCTCATCATCATTCCTCTCGCATTGCTAGCTATAGCCATCTCCTGTTGTTGCTGCAATTACCAAACCATATCTATACATCTCAAAACGAAAACATACCAAATATATATATATATATAGTTTCAAACCAAATTATACGCTACGGCTTTATGAATATATGACTATTATTTATATATACCAGCTGGAAACTGAGTTGCCGGTTCTCCTCCAGAATCATTTTCTCCTGCCACAAAAATGGTTGATCTAAGCATTAATACATATTTCAATTCGAATGCTAAATAGTAAAGTAGAAAATCGGTTATGTGCTCACATTTCTCCTCTTTGTCATGAGGACCTCCATCTGAGCCAAGCAGACCAAATTAAGAGTTAATTGTGATAAATTATACATGTGTACGAGTGTATGTAGAGATGTATACATGCCTGGTGGTCTCGGACTTTGTCTAGGCCATGTTCAATGGCATGCTCTACGGCCATCAGATTTTTTAAGTTGAGAGACTGTATATCTTCCCCTTTCAAATGCCTGTATTAACAATTTCTATGCATTTCTCATTTATGTTGATATTTCAACATTTATTTTAATCAAATGTTTTATATATACTTGTGTGAAGATATGGCAGTGAAGGGTGAAGAATATTGACCTGAGCTCCAACTGTAAGCTATCATTCTCTTTTTTGATCCTATCAATCTCATTGCTGAGGTTCTGGAGACCAAAATTATATATACAGCATATGAGTTAGATGAGCACTAATGGTTTTTAAGAATATTAGATCATAAACATAAAGTTCACTTATCTAGACACAAAAGATAAATTTATGTCTGAACAAATAGTGAAGAAACAGATCTGGTTATCCATGAAAAGTCTTTCATGTTTCATACAGAACATGTATATATATATATATATATATATATGTGTGTGTGTGTGTATTGACATCCTATATGTAAGTATACATATATACATACACATAAATACTACTATAGGCAGTGACTTAAATGGTATACAACCCTCTATATGTTTATTACTGTATAGAGATATCTCATTTGTGAGAACTAAACCTATGATTGTCAGAACTAATTAATTAATAATATATAATATTTGGGTTAAAATCTAATTTAAAAAAAAGTGTATTTAACAGTACTTTCCCAGATTTTATTAGTTTTGAAAGCCACAAATGTAAAATCAGTCAACTGTTCAGACATTTCTCACTAATATATCACATCCCAGATTTTCTCTCATCAGTAACCCCATAAACCTAAACAGCTGAATTACTTCATGGATCTAACTCGTTTAAGATTTTGCTTTGGTGGTTTCAAAACACAGTTGGTGGATACATGTTTAGATATATATACTCTAGAATATATTCAAGAGCTTACAAAGTAAGCACGAATAAAAGAAAAAACAATATGGAAAGAAGAGAATAACTTCCATGTTTTGTGGCTCCATGTCTTGTTGAGTACAAGAGAATCAATAAAGAGGCTTGGAAGGCTACACACACAAATAAACCTTTGTAGATCTGCATCTAGGGTTCGAGGTTTTTCTTTTTGACATATTTTAGGCAAAGAAAATTAAATAACCCCGTTTCATGATATTTAGCACAGAATATTTGTTTTTGAGACAAAACACTATAGTAGATCTGCATCTAGGGTTGAAAATTCAAGGGTCTTTTGACACGTTTTTGGCAAACAAATTGAAAACCCATTTCATGATTTTGGCCATATAGAATATTTTTGAGATGAAGAAACTTTAGATTATAAATAAAAAGAGAGAGTACCTCATGCTTAACATCCCATAGTTTCTTGCCAGATAGCTTCTGGTATTGGTCCAACATAGCACCAAGATCCATGGAAGGACAACAATAATCAGTCATCTTACCATTACTTGCAAAGATTATGAGAGCAACTTTTGCATCGCAAAGAACTGTAATCTCTTTCGCCTTCTTCACCAACCCATTCCTCCTCTTTGAGAACGTCACAACTCTGTTGTTTGCATTCTCTATCCTCTTTATCTCTATCTTCCCTCTACCCATCTTTCTCTCTCTATCTCTTTCTCAATTTTAGGGTTTGATATGAAATTGTTAAGATGTGGAGGAGAGGATATGTGGTTTATATGAAGAAGAAGAAGTAAATGAGGAGCATTGATCTCAAAAGAACATTGATGAGAGAGAGAGAAAGTGTTTGATTAAGCTGTAGGTGAAGAGAGACTTTTGATAGTTTGGGATGGAAAACAAAGCTACTTTCTTGATGGCACAGTCATGGAAGGCTTGTTTTTGTGGTTCTCTTATTACACATATAGTCATAGCCAACTCTATTCTCTCTCCTTTTTTACACTACCAAAAAGAAAAGAAAAAAGATTTTTATTTATTTGAAGTAACGTAATAAAATAAAGTTGAAACAAAATTAGTTAATTTGCTTAACACTCTTTGCATGTGATTGATGTTTATTGCTTTCATTTGATTTGATCATCTCATCTGTCTCTCTCTTGATATGTTAAAGTGTCGTTTTTTAACCTATGGTCTCTTCCGTAGTATGTTTTCTTCAATGTACTGTAGATTGAGATTAATTTTAAATTATATTAAAAAAATCATCTAGAAAGATCAATCTTCATATGAATCATTTTGCAAACATATATTGTCTATCTAGCAAATTGACCCTAAATTAATTGGAAGCAACAAAAAAATTTGCAACTTTGTGGATTTTAAACCAAAAGCTACTGTAGAAATAAGTCTCCATACTTTTTTTTTTACAGGTTCTTACTTTGGTAATTCCAAGACTTGCTATTTCAAGGACTCTATGTCATATATAGGTCTTATCGAATATCGTAGCTACACTATATTAATCAAACTCAACAAGATATATATCATGTTGACAAAGAAGTGAATGAAATGAAATAAATATATTTAAATTTAAATGTATTTAATTAAAGTTTAAGAAAGAAAGAAAAAAATGGAAAGAAGCAGTGCAATTACCAAAGACTTTGGTATAACCATTGGAAGTTATCGTGCTCAAAGTATTAAGGGGAAAATGTCATTAATTGGTTGTTGCAAACAAAACAAGTTTATGGTTCTCTGATTCACATCAATCAGACACGTGTCAAGTTCTTGTGGAAGTGTGTGGTCTTATATATGTTTGTGTTTATGTGATATTGGCGCTAACCAAAGAACAATCCGGTGTCTAGCATCGAAAACGTTTAATCGAACTTTACGTAACTTTTTTATATGTATGCTGTTAATTAAGCGTTTTTTAGGTTAGGTTATCGATCGAGGTATCGTTTTGGTAAAGTTTAAGAAATGTTGGTACCTCAATCTTTAGTGAGGTAGTACGAGCATTCTTTTGGCATTCCTGAGTATTGACTCTAAAAGCATAGACTGAAAATCACAAGGGAAGATAATAATATATCCCTTGTACGTACTCTTTCAAACAATAGTGAATTCCTGTGGCTAATTAAGTACGCCTCCACCGAAACAAAAGTACCATATTGGTATTGAACTCGCAGATCAATAAAATTTATATATAAACACAATCGTTTCATGTTTTGGATTCGTGAGTTATGGAAATATGTACAAGGAGGACTCGGCTTGAAAAATCTACGGGAAGCAAACGAAGTCTGCACAATGAAGTTGTTGTGGCGGATCCTCACTGCGCAAAAATCCCTTTGGGTACGTTGGAATCGTACAGTTCTCATGCGAGGAAAGTCCATATGGATAATCCCAACAACATCGCCGGGCTCTTGGATGTGAAAAGAAATTTTGAAATGCAGGGATCGCGCTTCCCCCTTTCTTAAAGTCGAGATTGGAAATGGTGGATCATCCTCCTTCTGGTACGAAAATTGGTCCTCCCTAGGACGTCTATCAACTCTATGTGGCCCTCGGGGATTCATACACCTCGGAATCCGAGAAGATTCCACGGTGGAGGATGCTATCATAACGCTTCGACGGAGAAGGCACATAAATCCAGTGCTGAACGCGGTGGAAGCTGAGCTTGATACAGTCAGATTACGATACAACGAGAACGTCGAAGACACTCACCTCTGGAGATTAAAGGGGGATATTTTCAAAAACACTTTCAGTACTAAAAGCACTCGAGATCAGATCCGAGTCTCGTCTCCGAAGGTCCCCTGGTCTAGGGGAATCTGGTTCACACACCATTGCCCGAAATACCGATTCTTGGCGTGGCTAGCTCTTCAGAATCGGCTCTCCACAGGTGATCGTATGCAGATTTGGAACACTAACTCCTCATCTACATGTGTCCTCTGTCAAGACCCATGGGAATCACGTAACCATCTGTTCTTTTCTTGCCCATTCTCGAGACAAGTCTGGCAGAACCTGGCGAGTGGGATACTACGGCAGGAATTCTCGGCAGAGTGGACTTCAGTGGTTAACATCATCTCTCGTCCACAGCCAAATCGTGTGAAGGGATTCATCACCAGGTTTCTCTTTCAGATGACAATCCATACTCTGTGGATGGAACGCAATGCACGACGACACGGAAATAACCCATCGTCAGCGAGAAAGCTAATAAAGCTTATAGACCGAGGAATTCGTAATCAATTCTCATCCATACGACTGCTTGGCGATAGGCGATACGAGGAAGGAATGCAAATCTGGTTCGGCTCAAGACCCATAATTTGAAATAGAGATAATCTCTTTATGAATCTGTTTTTGAGTTCATGTTTCTTAGAATAGTCTCTTGTTTCAATAAGCNACGTTGTTTTTTTCGGGTGTGAATATAATTTAACATTTATCCAAAAAAAAAAAAAAAAAGAAATATGTACAAGGCAAATCTTGTTTGATCATATATACACAGAAAACTAAACAGTCTGGATCAAATTTTCCATGGAAATATGATTATCTATAGTAACTTTTAAACATAATCTCAATGATATGGCGTACCAATCTTATTTTTATAACCGAGTAATCATATATCGAAACTCATACTAATCATAAAACTTGTCGAAAGCCATATTTGTTTCACCACTTAAAGCGTCTAATGACTGAAAGACGACTAGTCTTATTTTCACAAAGAATAAAATACATCATTATAAAATTACGTACGTATAACAAGCTGAAACAAACACATATTGATTAACTCTATAATATTTCGAGTCTAACTTAAAAGAGAGCAACAACAGCAGAAACAAAGGCGACCAAAACAGTAGCACCGCCTAATGAAGAAGCGGCATTTCCAGCCGGAGTTGTAGTACTAGTAGTGGTGGTTCCGCTAGAGCCAGAAGGTGTAGTGATCCCGGCCTCTGGGGTGGTGGGAGGGGTTCCTACAGCACCTGGGGTGGTGGGAGGGGTTCCTACGGCACCTGGGGTTGATGACCCAGGTGCTGGGGTGGTAGCACCTCCACCACCTCGTCCACCAGCAGTAGCACCGACTACATCGATGGCAAGTTTTTGACCAAAGCGGCAATGGTCACCGACAGTGCAGATGAAGTATTGTGGCCCGGTGGTGTTTAGCATAATTTTGACCGGAGGAGTCGTTATGTGTCTGATTGGTTTCTCTTTCTCGCAGTTTTCGTATGCATCCTTTGTTACAACTGCCACATCATGTCTCCCAGCAGCGAATTCAAATTCTGTGATAATAATATCCAAAAAACTTGTTATTATAAGAATAAAATGAAAATGATTTACATAGTCTCAGTCTTTCAATGATGGGTGATGTCCTAATTAATATTTCCGATTAATATATGATTGTCTGAAAAGTTCGAGTTCCAATAATTTATTTTTTTTCTTGGAAAGAAAATCCAAACATATAATTTTCCAAATATAAATGACTTAAAAATAAGAAAAAAGTGATACAATAATATAAAACTTTAAAGAAATATTTAGTTCTTTTGACGTCAAAAAAAAAAAAATTAGCTTAAAAATAAAAATAAAAGCGTGACATTAATTCATTGGATAGTTTGAACAAATTTGATATCTGCGTGACATATGCCTTAATATATGAAAAAAAATGTGAACTATTAACATCAGTCGGTGCAAACTCACTTAATATATATATTTTTTTTTGACAAATCTATTCAACAAAAATCGAAACAGAAACACAAACACAAACACAAACACAAACATAAACATAAACATACACAGTAAACAAAGACATATCAAACTCACCGAGCTCGTCGCCTACACGGAAAGTTTTACCGGCAGCCCAAGTAGTATAGAACTCGAGATCGGCAGGTCTCGTCCATTCCATATCATCACCAACATCGTAGTCCTCTGCGAAAACAACCGCAGCGAAAACCAAAACCATAAACGTCGTCACCGTTTTGAAAACTCCGGCCATTTTGTGTTTGTGTTAATGTTGAAACACCTCAGGTCACCCCTTCTTTTTCTTTTCTTGGTCAATAACTTGATATGTTTTGTCTTTAAAAGATTTTTAATGACCCTTTTGATTTTTGTGTGTTGTGGCTCAAAAGTCGCAAAGGAGAGACTTATATTTATAGGGACACATAGAGAGGTTCTCAAGGGGGTTATTAACGCAAGATACGCGGAGACGCGTACGTGGTGTGTGTGTGTGTGTGGTAGTTGTTGAATAAATCCATCTTGGATATTACTACCACCTTTGATCAACTTTGTCTACTTAGTTTTTTCTTTTTCTTTGTTTGTTATTTTTAGCGCGTAAAGTATTGTCCGTTCCTAAATTTTGATCGAGTAAGAAAACGTGACTAATTACTTTTTGGCTTTTGATTATAATTTTAACTTTGATACTAAATATAACATCCTAATTATAACAACGATGGTAAGAAGAATAAACAACCGATAAGAGGCTAAGGAGAATACTAATGTTAGGGGAAAGACCGATCAGGGACCCAAAGTTTGAATATCCATCCCCTAAGAAGGACCAACGTTGAGTTGGCGTAATGGTTAAGGAGGAGTGGGTATGTACTTTTCCTACCGGTTCTGGGTTCGATTTCCGTTGGGAGGAGTCTCCTCCAAAGAGTGACTTTAACATAGTTTGGACCCCGCTCCGGAGATGTACGGGCCTACGAGCCCAGAACCTCGGCAATTCAAAAAAAAAAAAAGGACCTGTAAGTGATTGGTTATTTCTGCTTCAAGAGCAAAACCAAAGAAACATGATCAAGAACCTTCTTGCTCTAAACAAGAATCACTGTCTAATACTCGTTTACTTGGACAGGTTCTTACATTATGTCCCTTTTTCTTGCAGAACCCACAAGTAGCATAACCTATCTTGCCAACACCATCTTCCCCGGAATTGTCACCACGGTCACTGGGTTTCACCCTTGCCAGCTTCCGGCATGTTCTACTGTTGTGACCGCTCTCACCGCATTTTCCACATCGGTGATACCTTGTGGAAATGCCTTTAGTGACTATTGATTTCGACTTGGGGCATGTTCTTCGGTTATGGCCTTTCCCACCACAAACCCGACATCTAAATCTTCTGTCCGCATTAGTTTCCAGTTCTGGACAGTAATGGCGTCTATGGCCTTCCTCTCCGCAGTTCTTGCAGTAAAATTTAATTCCTGAACCAATGAGATTATAAAAAAAAAAAGGATTCTTTACCATTTCATGGCTTGTACAAGAAATTGTCACCAGGAAAAAGAATATCAAAACCTTTATTTCTATTCGCTGAAACAGCATGACATCTCACATTAAAAAAATATTCAGTGCCAATGCTATCCAACGATATAATCTTGCTACTTTTAAGTGACAACTCTGAACCTAACTCACCTCACATTATTAGAGAATGCAAGCAGAGAAAGTTCAAGCAACAAAAACAAAGAGTTATAAACTGAGCTAAACTCTGAATTTTTACCAAGAAATTGAGATCTACCTTTCATGGATAAGCTCCTCTTTTCACGGTTTTCAGGGTTACTGAAGAAAGTTTTCATAAATTCGGAAGCATGCTTTCTAGCAGCTGGTGTTCCTTTAGCTTTCTAAAGCACAATAACACTTAGCAGAATCAAGGAAAAAAATCAAAAGTTGCTCCATGTTACTTTCGGGTTTAAAAGAAAATGGAGTTGATTACAGACCTTAATTGCAGCTACCCTTTGAGCAAGAAGCACTGGATCGCGATGTATAATCTTCATTCGTTTACTAAAAAGTCCGGTCTTGGCATTGAGACTCTATAAAATCATATTGAAACTGACTATAACAATCCCCCATGGAGAGAGTATATTATCATGACTCTGAAGAATATGTGAAACTAACTTTTAGAGATCGGCTGATCTTTTGTCCAACTTCAGGAGGCGGTGACTGATAAACCCGCTTCGATTTTCCCCTTCTACTGAACTTTATATCTAAATTATCAACCTCATCGTCCTCCTTTACTCTAAATGGAGAACTGAGTCAGAAAAGAAAAAAAGAAGAGATTTATTATTAGTCAACAATAAACAGAATTGAGATGTCAACTCTTGAATTACACTACCTGGATCTAGCTTTCTCCCAAGGTCGTTCATCGATTGATTCTTCCCATATGACACAATCTCCCAAGCATCTGAGACAAGTCATTATGCCCTGCACAAATTTAAGCAAAGTTCAATAACAAGTAAAGAGTTTTGTTACTCAAAAGTTTGAAGTCAATCAACCCTTTAAGTACCTTTCCTTTGCATTGAGGGCAATCCAACCTCGGCCTCTCGATTCCGCAATTTGAGCATGAAGTATAACCTCTTCCTCTACAAGTAGGACAAGGAAGCTCTCGAATGTACTGACCGTTGGGACCAAACCATGACCTTGGTTCACGAGAATCACCAGATACATTCCTGAAGAAACCATCACCAAAGGCACATTTTGAAGTTAAATCAAGTTATGTATTAGAAGATTTTATTAATCAACTTGGCCATATCTAATCTAACTAACACACTGATTGAGGAAATTCGACATAACAGTGAATTCGGATTTATTGTTTGGTTCTTACAGTAAAACAAGTGGTTTGGAGTTTGAGTTTAGTTTTTCCATGAAATTCGACATAACAGTGAATTCGGATTCAATGGCGATTACAAAGATATCAGATGAAGAACAAAAGGAGATGAAATCGACATAGAAAGAGTTATGGAATCTCTGACCTGGGCTTGAAATCATCACCAAACAGTTCTTCTGAAGGATCATAACCCATGTGTCGCTATTCAAAGGCAGGGCCAAAAAAAATGTGAATGTGAATAAAGAATGAATGTAGACGATTTTCAAAGAGATAGAGAGAGAAGGTGGTAACTAATAATAATACGTTGTTCTGTCTGGAGGATGAAACTGAGTCATCGTTGTCCGAAGAAGAAATCGCGCGAGGAAAGAAGGCGAATTTTGTGTTGGGATTGACAAGAAATAGAAATCGGGTGTTCTTCCTTCTCCATTGAGGCTGCAAAACCTGAAATCCAGCATAAATTGAGCACATGAGCAGAGAACAAGCGCAAACCAAAATAAAATAAAAAAAAGCATACTCAAAGGGAAGATGGGGAACACTCACCACCACACACGAGTGTTCGTCTGGAAAAAGACAAAAGAGAAGCTTTACTGTGCTTTGCTTCTTCGAGATTGTGGCTACGTGGCATTCGTTTTACTCTCTTACTCATTGATTATCGAAAGGTATCTGAAAGTTAAACGATAGAAAATTAATTCAATTAATAAGAGTAAGAATAAAAACATGTTAAATAAATAAATTATTGTTCAAGGTGACTTCAAATCTCTAGGTAGTTATAATAAAAATATAAAAATGTTAAAACCAAAAAAAAATATATATATATATATATAAATGTCTTAGAATTTGTAACTAATTAATTGAATTCACTTATAATTTACAATAAGAAAAAAAAAAAAAATCTTAGACAAAGGAATTTGGTTACTGTTGCTTTGCTTCTCAATCACAACCAAAAGAGGGAAAGACAAAAGGACAAGGATGGTTGACATTTTCGACCGAAAGAAAGCTAGTATAAAATATCTCGATTTGCATCACTCCCCAATGAACAAAATCCTGATTGCCTCTTAAAAATCAGACACAAAAGAAATCAATTATTTTAAATGAATAGAACTCAAAACACACATGTTTCTAAGCGCACAGTAATATATAAAAAAAAAAAAAAAACAGAGACCATCGCCCATGTTTTAACAGCGAACGCCATCACTTCCTGCTGAGCTGAACGAAATTCTCTCTGGCTTTTCAGACCCAAATGTGAACTTGATACCTAACTTCTCATCATCCTCACAGACCACTTCTTCGCTCATAAAGGGAAAAGCGAACACCAGAGGCAACTTATCTCCTCTGTTACCGCCGAAACCAAACTGAGGAATTTCATCGTCTTTTGTTGCTTCATTATGACTTGTAATGGCAACACCACCACTTGGTGCTGGGCTTGTTGTGAATGGCATGATGGATGGAGTTGTGGGCTCTGATGATGTTGCTCCATCAGATGAAGAGACCGGGAATGTGAAGCTAGCGTTTGAACCCGAAGAGACTGCCCATCTTTGGAAAGGCTTGGATACTGAGATCGATGGAAGTACCGGTTTATTACTTCCCAGTGAATTAGATGGTGGTTTGGGTAGATTTGCCGGATCGCCTCCAAAATTATAGGGAACAGCTTTTGTAGCATCCTGAGAAGAACTGACCAACTGCAATTCAGGTTACCACAAAATTACCAACTGTTAGAAGTGTATATCCGAGAGATCTAGATTGTTTTCAAGTCACAAAAGAAGCAAAAAGTCATGAGGCTTATTTACATCCTTAAGTTTGGGAATATATGGAGGTCTTTCACACTCAAAAGTCAAAACATTATAACAACAAAGAAACCAAAACCTCAAACCCACACCCTCATGCAACATGCGTTAAAGAAAAAGAAGACATGTGCTCGAAATACCTTTTCATGTGTGCTTCCGGAAAGAGAGCCCTTAGGCTTCCCTAACCCATATTGGAGTGCGGTACCACTACCGCTTCCACTAAATATTCCATTTGATGCTGAAGCAGTTTTGGCCATTGCATTTTGAGCGTCACCGGTGGTAACTGCAGAAAGTTTGGGCACAGAGGATTGCGGATTGTGAGAGAAAATGTTCGGGATATCTTCACTCAACTTGGCTGAGCCATTTTTTTTCACATTGTTGATATTCGAGCTGCTTTTTTCAACAGTTATCGAAGACTGTGGATGTCTCCAAGAAGTGGCAAGCTTTAACTCAGCAGATTTATTTTTCGGGGTGGGCTGGGTCCGTTCAAGGTGATCCAATATCGTCCTAGCAATCTGACTAGAATGTGTAGGCACAGTCGGGGTACCAACTTCTGACCCTTTATGCCTACCATAATTTGTTTTCTGGGACTTAGATAGGCTACTTGATTCCCCTGCCTCAGAGCTCTTCATGATGGCAGAATTTTCAAAACGAGATGTACCACTGAAAGGTCGTGAATAAGGAGACATCGTGGCGCTCTGGCGAGATCTTCTATAGGGTCCAAAAAGGCTATCATCCCTTCCCTTGCTAAGTTTGAGCTGGGCACATTAGGAAGTGATTTATCAGGTTTCAACAAAGGAAATAGGGTTCAGCAGAAAGAAGGAATCCAAGAAAGATTCAGAAGGCAGCATAGTGATGACTCTAATTTAGATACAAGTTTTGCAAAATGTTAACTAGACCTAGATGATCAACATTATGAATGTTAAACGAAAATAACTCTAGTAAAGTCGAGGCAAAGATGTCCAAAATTTACTCATCTGCACAACTGCATACTCGATCTATTCTTCTGTTGCCTATATCACATTAACCACCCTATCATTGCACGTACCTTAAGTATGCATTAGATGACAAGTCAACCAATGCTTAAGCCAATGGAAAACGATTTTCATCAATCTAGTGGTAATCACTAACATCTACCGTGAGATAGAGAGGCGATCCTAATTAGTATGATTTACACTTAACAGCTACACCCTAGCTGATCAAGTTGGTCAACAGAAAATGTATATTTCAGACCATTTTGACGGAACAACTTGTACACATATTCTGAAAAACTACGATACAATTGGATTATAAAGGATGTCTTACTGAAATGCAAAGGGAAAGTGTTATATGATAACTTGGACACTAACAAGAATCCAACACATCCAGGCAGAATACCATATTTTCATTAAGATTGCCTTTAAGTTAACAAAAAATAAATAGTAAGTGCACACTATGTTATAGATCTTACAGCTAATCAGAATTATATAGCCCACTGAGAGAGTTTACCTGGCCATATCTTGACTGCACACTTTGAGAGGGAGACTGGAGGGTGCTCAGGCGCTTGCTGCTATTGTCTTGCAATTGCATCAACTGAGCCAAAAAGGGAACAGTTCAAATATACATAAAAGTTTTGAGCAAAAAGGTATTCGGAAAAACTCCACACACCTGTGACTTAGAACTTGAAAGGATGGATCTAGGATATGGGGTCCTTGGAAAATTTTGAGGCCCAAAGCTTTCTCGTTGGCTTTGAGGAGTTGCAAAACCACATTGCTCATTTAACTTGACACCAGGCCAACATGCGGAAGGCTTACTTGATGGTGATTCAACTGAAGAATTTGCTACAAGCATACCCCCGTCTAAACAATTCTTTCCGTTTCTTGCTACAAAACCTTGGGAAGTACTTGATGATGTCTGGCCTCCCATATATGCCTTAGCAAGTTCTGCCGGTGATAGACCAGCTTCATCCCGCACATGTTTGCCTTCGTCAAAAATCTATGAAAAAGCAAATGAGAACAAAATGAGTATATTAAAAAAAAAAAATAATAAGGACTAGTGACGGAAGACACGTTAACTATTTGACGAAGGAAATAGCTCTTCCTATTTACCTATTCTTCATATGACTTCACAAATAGTCCAACCTCACATAGACCACAGAGACCAAATTCCTTTGGATACATAGCTTAAACTTATACACCCAAATTACTCCTAAAGTCCGCCAAACTAAACTTTTAAACTTTTCTGGCAAAGTGGAATAGCCTGAGCAACCCATGTAAATTGCTAGTTTCATTAAAACGTCCAAACAAACAAAAAAGGCTGAATAGCAAGCAACTTACTATTGACTTGGCAAGTGGGGTTGGTGTAGCCCAAAATTCACTACTAGCATCCTTGCCACCAATGGGGTATTTTCTCTTATCAAGAAAACTCATATTTTTCTTGGCTTCCTCTCTCAGAGGGATCTCTATTCTCTCGTCTCTCGTGACATCAGGTCGATCAATAGCCCTTGAATTTATTATCTCTATGAGACGATCAGTTTCCGCCCTGGATAGAGATTAAAAGATGTCAGTGTAAAAGTCGTCTATGTAAACAAATACAAACAGAACTTCAAAGAAAGATAGCAGAAAGGCCAGGAAAGATAAGTAGCAAGTCAATAAGAATCTAATGACCCAGACATGACTATAAGCATTAACAAAATAAAAAGAAAAAGGAAGCAAATTTCTATCCAACATCATTTGAAATGCAACTAATGTACAAACATGAAAGAAAAAAATAACATACCGTGAAAACGTTTTCCCTTCCATTAGCCTTTCAAGCTCCGAGATCGCAACGACATCATTCAAAGCTCTTTTGCCTATTGTCTGTGCACTGATATTGAAATTGCTTTCGTTCACGTGTGCTGTACTACTAGTACCTCCCTCTTCAATTGGTGCTGACCCCGGTTTCTGCAAAATTTCTCAAATCGTATAAATGGAAAAAATGATGTATGCCATCTATTGCAAATAAAAAAAGCAGACATTAAATGAAGAGATAACAGATAGCAGGAGAATTATTTTTTGTTATTTATGTCGAATCAAGAGAAAGTTCCAACTCAAGAGCACGGAACTGTAAGATTACATCTTTCTTAGGTGATGCAAAGATTACTTCTATACTTTTATATTACCACGATCTCCCCGAAGAAATTTGCATGACTGTTTTCTCTGGTAAGGCAGTCTTTATTCCATTTATTTCCAACATAAAGCATCCCGCTAAGAGAATAACAGTTTTTTTATCGTAGAGAACCTTAGTAAAAAATTTAGAGATCTATGTATATCAATTAACACAGACACCCAAGCGCAAAGAGTCACAGATAGCAAAAAATCATTTGAATAAGACTTCATCGTGATAAAGAATGCTTACAGATGATAGCTGCTATTTGCACAAGTGGTTGATAGAATAGTACATGACAAACAAAAAGAACTTTAGCAAGGACAAAAACTCAGCTTAGCTAAAGCGGCATTTTCCCAATCAGATATTAAGAAAAGACAGAGGAGTTGAAAGAGCTTACATTTAAACTTGGTGTTATACTGGGATCATTCTCCTGTGGATCATCCTGCAATTTATCTAGTAGAAAAAGAGGCCAAATGTTAACAATGACATCTTGAACGAAATCTATAAGACTATATTAGACAAATAGAAGCAGGGATCACTCATCTCTCTAAACTATATTGTAAATACATGCCCAAAAGATGAGACAAATGTTGTTCAAACCCACTTTTCAAGCAAAGAGGCAATACATCCACAACTCACTTCATACTAAGAGCTAGTTAGTAACGCTAATGTGAAAGTAGCCTGACAAGCAAAAAAAGTAACAAAGACCAAACTGAGTGAAAAGAGAATCTTACTTGACCATTAGAATCATGAACGAAACGTAAACAGAAAAGCCTTGACTCATATATAATTTACCTTGAATCAAAACCAAAAGAACCCTCCATCTATCCTGGTGATTATGGCTTCTAATTTCTAGCATCGAAACAATTGCAACAAACCCTAGATACTCGTATACAAGGAACTACAATCATAGAGATAAGTTAATATAATCAACAGCCCAAAAACAGTAGAAAATCCCAGGAAGAGAAGCCTTATACGAAGCTAGAAAGAGCGAAAAAATAGTCCAAAAACCTTGACGTTGATTTTGATCGTCTGGAGCTGTAAGAGCAGGAGCGGAGGCTGCATTCGAGAAGAAGTAGGGGAGTAGTTTCGTAGCGCCGCCGGAAATAATCCGATAAGCAGGATCGACGATTCTCGAGATCCACGGCCTCCGTTGTACCTGGTTCTGAGGCGGTCGAGAATACGGCGTCGCCGGATGCCTCCTCGCGGTTTGCCGTCTCAATTTGCCACCTATACCTCTCGCGGCCTCGCTCGCCGTCGCCGTCGCCGTCGCCGCAGAGAACGTCGCTTCTCCTTCACTGGCCATGTCTCTCTCTCTTTGTTTCAGAGTTCCTTTTTCTCAATTTTTACCACTCTCTGAGAACAAAGGAAAAGTCACCGACGGCGAATAGAAAATTAAAAAAAAAAAAAAAAAACTCGATAATCCAGAAGCATAATATAGTTCCGATTTCGAAAATTAAAAAAACCGAAATCCAAGGAAATAACAGAACGGGAATGTCGAAATCGAATCCAATCCCAGCACCGAACCGATAAAAGAAGAGTATGAAAAGAAGAAAAACTGACCGGAAAATTCCAAAATGAAGCAGTGAAACAGAATCTCAAAATCAGGAGCTAGTGAACCCGATTCGTCAAAATCAGGAGCTAGTGAAAATCTCAAAATGCAGCAGTGAAACAGAATCTCAAAGTCACCGAAGCATAATATTGACGTCGTTTTGGTTTGAAGAATTAAAAAAAAAAAGATCGACATAATCTCTAACCAGACCAAACCGTTGAGCCATCTGGCAGCCACGTCAGCTTTCGTTAACAAAAAACAAAACACCGTTTATGGCTTGGTGAAATTGACCAAATTTGTTAATTTCATGTAATAAATTCAAAAAATTAAGTAGTTCATCATGATATTTTTAACATTAATCGATATCTCGTGTATGAATAATTAGGAACCGGATACTTCATGGATGAATATGCTAAAAACCCATGCTTGATCACGGCTCTCCAACTTTGCTGCCACCCTACTATTTGGGCTATCACATTGCCATTGGAGCTCGTGGTCAGTCCACCCACTTGTGGTTTTTTCATTGCACTAACTTTTTGTAGAAGTCATCTCTAATGCAGCAAGACCTATACTCGGGGATTGGCCTGCTCTAGTAATCTCAAGGCCCTATCGAAAACAAAAACCGAATCTAAAAAAAAAGTAGGCTTTTCCCTTCTTGTAAATCTTAATGAGTTAAAAACTAAAATAAAAATAGGTCTAGTTCAATTAAAATTTTGTCAAAATAGGATGGATCATAAATTCTTCCTGTGTTCGACTTCTGTCATGATGGATGGTTGGCAGCAAGATCAAGCCACCAGCTACAGATTTTAATGATCTATATATATAATACATGGTTTTACTCTTGAGGATTCATAGTTGGGAAAGTGCCGAATCGTACTCATGACGACCAATCTCAGCCTCTCGAATGGTTAAACCTCGTGGATATCCTTAAGACCATGTCACCAAATGGTTCCTGAATCAGAAGGAGAACAAACTATGGAAGGATCTAGAATCATCACTCCATCACAAACAAGCAGTCATCTTCATGGTTGTTCTCCATTGTAATAGGCTTGGTGTGTGGCTCAATTCTAGATTTATCTAAAAACACATACCCCGAAATCTGAATTTTTCAGTTATTATGCTATTTTTGTGTGTAAGAAAGAATCAAAGCCCCAGTTAATTTACATCCCATAAAAAAAGCAAAACTATTGATTCCATGTCTTATTGTTCTTCCAGTGGTATTATTACTACAACTGAGACAGATTCTAACACTGAGCCAGACAGAGAAATACCCATAAGAGGCAACAATAAAGAAGTCACATTAAACAAAAGGGTTAGAATAGATCATACACGACACACGTTTTACCTAAACGAGTTAAGACATGGCTGTAATTGGAGAAGGTCCGGTGAAGAAACTCATTCGAGAAGTTTGAGGCTCAAGTTCTTCTTCATGTCTCCCTTCCTTGTCCTCCTCTTCTTCTTCTTCCTCTTCAGCATCCCAAAGAAATCGCGCGTATGAAGCTTGTACATAGCTGCAGAAACAACAACTAGTATTAAAGTCGCAAAGAAGAGAGAGCTTGAAAAATGTTTCTTACCAATCCTGAGGAGCAGCTGCTACAGCTTGATTGAAGTATGTCTCGGCACGAGATGAATCCTTATGGATTGTCCACACCAATTCCGCGTACATGGCCAGAACATTACCATCATTAGGATTCGTCAGAATAGCTCTCCCGCAATATTCCTCTGCTTTCAAGTAATCTTTTCGAACCTGTTTCAATCATCAACACTCAATTTTGATAATTCATAAACCCACAATCCAACCTGCGATTTCACTTCAGATCTAGAAAGAGAAGAGAGTGTAAGATAATCTGTACCTCTTTCAAGAATTTGGCGTAATTGCTGAGAAAAATCCCGTTTCCAGGATTTGCTTCAATCATCTTGCGATAGTGAACATCAGTGCTGTCGTTCTCTCCGTCTCCGTCAGATCTGCCGCCGCTCCGTCCCTTTCCTCCGCCGTGGATAATCCCACCACCACCGCCACTAACCTCAGTATCATCCTCTAAATCAGCATCATAATAAGACGACGTGCGTATAAGGCCGAATCCGATCCCTTCTTCCATCAGAGCACCTTCGTTATGGAACTTACTCGATGGTTTCGTCGATGTCAAATGTCGTAGATCGCTATCTGACGCCGTCCTTTTCATCCTCCTTGTAGATTCGTCACTAGAGTGCACAGAAATCGGGCTGTAACAGCAGGAGGAAGATGCAGAGAGCATTAGGGATCTGGACCGTTGAATCTGATGAACAGATTCGGCCTCGATTGGAGATTCCCTTGGACTCGAGACATGAACCAACGAGTTGAGAAGTGGCGTCGACGCGCTCCGTAATAGCATCTTTTCTGGGTCGAGTTCGGATTTGCTTTCTACGATCGAAAGAAGAAGAAAATATCGTTTTTTCCAGGTTAAGATGGGGATGACAAGTGAAGACAAAACAATCTAAGCCGTCGATTAGGTTTTTATTTTTTGTTAAAATAATTCGATTTTTCTTTCTTTTTTTTTCTCTATTTTTTTTTTGTTTTTTGGTTAGCTTCTTTCTCCAAGTTGTGTACCAAAATGATTAGTGGTAGGACGACTAAGATTTTTTTTTTTTCTTTTTTCTCCTCACCTTTAAAGTTTAAACAACTTTATCATGTGTTAAATCAACACTTGTTATTGTTCATTTGTTATAACTGAAATAGACTTTCTAATTGTTGATTTAAAATATTAAAATTGAGGTTAATAGAGAAAATATTTTCTTAAAACTAACCAAAAAAAAATTGGTGACAGACGCGACACTTACTTTCATTGATTCTGAAATTTGGTTTCCAAAGGTCGCGGAATTGCAAGTGGACGGCAGTTACGAAATATGGTACACGGCCAATATTTCTATACAAATCACACGTGAAACCAAATCATAATTTTTTTTTTTTTTTCACAACGTATTACACGTTTATTTGTGCAAAACATACAAATTGTGTTTGAATAAAATGAATAGTAATTATATGAGTATTAACTGGGTGGGGTGGGTTCCTCTTTTGGTCAGGTCCGTGGCTATGCCCCATTTTTAGAAACATTGGCTTATGGATCCTTTTTTAAAAAAAAAATCGGAAGAGTCCATTTAAAAAAATAAAAATCGGAAGGGTTACTAGTTTTAGTAGTTTATGTTAAACGAAAATGGTCCGATAGTATTAAAAATAGAAACTAACTTAAAAATAATTTAACAAATAAAAAATTATGGTAAAATTACCGCTTAAACAAATACACGATACCTCTTCAACTCTCTTTCTTCATCGTTGAAGTTTTTATTTATTTTATTTAAGATAATGATTGTTATTATTGGTTTCATATGAATTTAAGACGATGATGGTCATTATTGTTTTATATGATTTGAATTGGTTTTATATGGATTTGGGATGATGAGGGTTTTTTTTTAATTCCGCTTACGGGCTTCGTATGTCTAGACCCGGCTCTGCCTTTGGTTGTACGGTTCACGGTTCCATGTGCACCCAAGGCTCACGATGTAATCGACGATTTTTCCCCATAACCATTACTTTCTTTGAGATGCTCAGTTTTCTGTATTCCAAAAAAAAAAATCCAAGGGGTAGATGAAACTGAAAGAGTATAAAATTCTCTTTGGATTAAATATTGGGTTGGTCTTGTATTTGGAACGATCTTGTGTTGTTTTCATGTGGAGACATTGGAACCATCAAACCATATACACATCTTTGTCACAAAAGAAGAGAGAATGAATGATTACATTAATGCAAGTTTGATTAACTAATACTCCCTCCGTTTTAAAAAGAGTGTCATTCTGACAATTTTCACACAAATTAAGAAAACTAATAAAAATTCTATTTTACCCTTTATTAATACACTAAAAAAATTCTCTATCTAATTAATACATTAAAACACTATGGTTAAAACTGGATTTTTAATAAAAAATTTGCATTGAAAATACAAAATGACACTCTTTATGTAACAAAAAAAATATGCTAGAATGATATTCTTTTGAAAACAGAAAGAGTATATGAGAGCATCAGTTAATAAATTCAGGCGCTATTGAAAGATTGCTTTGTTCGCTTAACTATTAGTGGGCATATAACATGGGTGAAATATATAAAATTATGTTTCAACTTATATATTGTGTGACTTGCAATTGGATAGAGAAGTAGACTTATTTTATTAGTAGATAAAAAAGCCTCAAAGGTAAGTAACCCGTAATTAGGATTGATAACATGGGCCGAGATATATTACCCAGGCCCATTATAAAAGAGGTATATATACACATACGTATAAGTAACACAGCTTAGCCTACATTATTTTCAGAAACTTCGAGCCGAGAAACTCGTCCCCTCTAAAACCCTAATCCTCTTTGAAACCTATAGCTTCCCAGCTCAAGATGGTACTTCTGTCTTGCTCTCTTCTTTCTCTTTGATTTGGGTTTTTAATTTCGTCTTTCGTTTTTTTTTGCTTCTTTCAGACCGGAGAAGTTGTGAACGCGAAAGCGTATCCGCTTGCAGATTCTCAGCTATCGATAACGATTCTCGATCTGGTTCAACAAGCGGCTAACTACAAGCAGCTCAAGAAGGGTGCTAATGAAGGTGCCTTGTAAATTGTTATATCTCGACTTTGAAATGAAATTTGTGAAGTTTGTTCCTGAGTTTTTATTTTGTTTTATTTGTTCAGCTACTAAGACACTTAATCGTGGTATCTCCGAGTTTGTGGTTATGGCCGCAGATGCAGAGCCCCTCGAGATTCTTCTTCATCTACCCTTACTAGCTGAGGATAAGGTTTTATTTCTTCTCTCTTTGTTTTAGCCATTTCCTTCTTCAAATGGAACCTGTAACGAGAGTCATTTAGTTATTTGTTTCCTGAATTTAAAACATACTTCTTTTGTATACATTTTTTTATCTTTTATTAGTTCTTGAGATACTCATGAGTTCTATGTTTCCTGAATTTAATTAGAATTTTGATTCTCTTGATTGTTAGTTTGATTACTTTGTGTCTTTCTTCTCCTGGTTAATAAATAAATCAACTTCTGTGTTGCTCACTGGACTCTGCTCTTTTTATCTGTGATCTTGTCCTTTGGGCTTCTAAGTTATTGGAAGTGTAAATGCTTTATATTTCTATATGATGCAACTTTATAGCTTCGGTTTAGTGTATTTGTTTGATTCTGAATTGATTTGGTTTTTTTTCTCTTATGTGAATGATTTGCAGAATGTTCCGTATGTGTTTGTGCCTTCAAAGCAAGCCTTGGGAAGAGCATGTGGTGTAACAAGACCAGTTATCGCTTGTTCAGTCACATCAAACGAAGCTAGTCAATTGAAATCACAAATCCAGCAGCTCAAGGTAATTAGCACTCTCCTTGTCTAAGTAACATTGACTTCACATATCCGAATGAAATGATTGGCTAATCATTTTTTTTTCTTATAATTCTTGCAGGATGCTATTGAGAAGCTTCTGATCTAAGGCAATCTCAGATTGATTGCTCGGTATGATGGGTCTCCGCGTATTGGGAAGGCTTTGACTGAAGTTTTGTTTAGGCAACTACCAAATCTCCATGAATTTATCTATCTTTACTTTGTTGTAACGTATGAACATCACATTGATACACTTATCTGCGATTTAGTTTATTAAGAGGTTTTTGTGTCGAATCATTGTGGCTTCATTTATCAGATAACTTGTTTGACCTTATTTTTTATTGTTAAAAGCAAAACAAAAAATCCCCATCATATGCAAGTTGTGACATTCGGACGTTGAGCAAGTCTACCTAAAATTGAGATAGAATGTGAAATTAAAATAAGGGAGAATTGGAAATAAATGATACTTTTTCTATATTTTTGTCCATCTATATCTTTCCAAATCATTCTTGGTGACTTAATCTTTATATTAATAAAAATTCAAGTTTACCCTTTTAATTTGTTTAAATATAATTTGTGTCATAAATAATTCACAAACCCCTAAACTGATTTTAGTCCCACGACCGAAATTCTTGTTTTCTCCGTCTCGTTTTCTC